>JAEIIG010005427.1:0-14342 GCA_018904695.1 Drosophila parvula
ATGTAATATTTACATAAACGTTTATATATGTATTCATTTTTATTTTGATATTTAATTAAATAATTTATATATGTAAATATAAGAATGATATTCATTATCATATATCGTTATAAAATCGGAAATATTTTAATTAAATATCATTATTACATATTTCAACTTATTTATGTATTTGGAGTTAAAATGAAAAGAGTAAAGGCTTCTTAAGGCTTGTGTTAATATTTACATAAACTTCTATATTTGTATTCCTTTTTATTTGATGTTTAATTAAATATTTAATATCATATGTATATCTATGTACATATGTATGTACATATATTTTTGTATAATCATCATTATTATAAATAAATATCATTATTATATACATGAATTTATTTGTCAAGAGTTAAAATGACTAAAGAAAAGTCTTTATATTATATTTACATGGTTAGCCACATATGTACATACATACATATATTTTTGATGTTTGATGTTGCTAAATACATACATATTTAATCCGTTCTTATTTTTTTTGGCGAGTGTCTTCCCTCTTCTTCCGGCCCCCTCCCTCCTCGTGCGTTTCCACTGCGCTTTGGCTTCAGCTGGCTCGCCTTCGCCTCAATTCGCTTTTCGCTTCGTTTTTTTTCGCCTTCGCCTTCGTCTCGCTTTGCTTCGTTTTCGCCGCCGCCACCGCTCCGGACGCTGCTTTCGGCGGCTCTGCCAGCGTCGCTGCTGGCTGGCTGGCAGTGAGGTAGTGGCAGAGCAGCGACAGCGCAGCGTTTTCGTTTTCGTTTTCATCATATAACAACGTTTTGGTCGGCAGTTGTTCTCGTTCTCGTTCTTTCGCTCGTTCGCTGCTCTTCGCTCGGCACACAGAAAATTTGCTTAAAAATTTCGCAAAAACCGAAAATCGCAGCCAGGCGCACCGACTAAAAACAACAAAAAAAAATCGCGAGTTAATAACGCAGCATAATTGAAGAGCCGACAAAAATCGGAAATGTGTGCATAATATTTAGCCGAGAATAGAAAAAACGTACGAACGGACGGGAACAAGTGCTAAAAGAGGCGAAAAACAAGTGGAACAGACAAATAAACAAAACAGACAAAGAGAGAGAGAGGGAGAGGGAGAGGGAGAGGTAGAGGGAAAGGAAGCCGAAATAGAGAGAGAGATTGTTGGGAGGGTGACAAGAGGAAGGCCCAGAAGGGCAGAGAGAGAGGGAAGGACAACAAAAGAAAACCGCTCTTAAATCGAGTATTAAAACAAATTAAAATAAATCAAGCAAAGAAGAAGAGTAGCATTTGCAATGTCCTTCAATCAATAATTACATAAAATTATTCATTAAAATTGCTTTGTCAATTTATACTCGAAAGTAAGACAAAAAGATCCACAATCAATCCATAATACAATTAATTAATTAAAGAAATTGTTATTAATTATTTTTATGCAAATATTTGGCAACCATAAAACAGCTGAAGGAGAACCAGAGAAAATACTAAATTACAGCAACACCTTTTGGGTAAATGTTTAATGTTTAATTTCAATTAAATGCGGCGGCCCAGTTTAAAAAAGTTCTCAACGTGTGCGTGTGTGTGTGTGTGCGCGCGATAAAAACGCAACAACAAAAGTGGAACTGAAAAAAACAAACAAACAAAAAAAGAAAAAAAAACTGAATTTTTTGTTCGCCGGCACGAGATGACGCTGACTGCGACGGCGACGCCAACGCTGACGCTGGCGCCGGCGACTGTTGATTTTTATCAGCGCAACAATTACAAAAATACAAAAAAAAGAAACAAACTACACCAGTGCCTCGCAACTGAATGGAAAAATCTTTTTTAAACATACAAACATATATTGTATATACATATATATTTATGATTATTTGTCGCTTCAAAAACTGGTCGCGTGTCGGGTTTTCTTTATCGTTTTTCTTAATTTTTTTTGTATATATTTTTTTTATGTGTGCCTTTTGATAAGAAATGTGTTAAAAATGGTTAATAAATTTGCCACACTAGTTAGCAATATTTGTGGCGCAGAGTGAAAAACGAATACCAAATATGTATGTGGGTTAGGTATTTGGTAAAATATTCTAATTACTTCTTTAAAAAGACAAATCTCTTGCCTTAGTAATCTTAAATGTACATCAAGTATGCACAACAGATAGACTTGCGAGTCTGCCCGAGCTCTGCTCACACAGAGCGATGTAAGCGTTCGTATGTCGTCGGTCAAAACAGCTGTCTAACGTGTAGAAGTATGCGTGTGGGCACCTCAGTCTCTATTTTTTATTTATTTTTTATTATGAATGTAAGGTAATTATTTAAAAAATAAAAAGATTTTCAATTAATACTTTGAAAGGGCAGATTTATTTATTTTTATCCATTTGTGATACTTACTTCGATCTCTTGGAACTTTTCCACAAAACTTTTGCTTTTCATCGCTGCCCTCTTGTTTTCTCCTTCTCTCATTTTCCTTTGCTTATTTTATTTTATTTTATTTTCTATTTGAACTAATTTGATATCATTTCTTAGTGTCTCCTCCTTATACTTGCCTCGTCCTCTTTTCTTTTTTTCTGTTGTGCATTCAAACGAAAACGAGAACGAAAATCAAATCAAATCAAATTGAATTTTCAGCTCCCGCTTTTCCACGCCCCTCCCACCCCCTGCGTCCAACTTCGGGATCCTTCATCCTTCAGGCTCAGACTGAGACTCAGACTATTGCCCATCTCTTTTTCTTTAGCCTCTCTCTCTCTCACTCTCTGATGCTCCTCCATTGAGCGCTCTCCCCCCCCCAGTTGCCGGTTTTCAGTGCAAAAAGTTTAACTCCATCGGCCGCGCGTTGATTTCTCAAATGTAATTTACCACGGGTCCGGCTTTTCGGTCCCTTGCCCGGGATCCGGATTTGGATTCGTATTCGGATTCGGATCCGGATCCGGATTTTCAAGACACGCCCCCCCAACAATACGCCCAGCATTTATTCTATTTATTTGCAAGGCAAAATTCTATTTGCTGCTTGGCTTGGCCAGAGCGCAAATCGAAATCAAAGCGAAAATTGTAAATAAACGGATAGCGCTGAAAAGCCGGAGTTAACATTTTGCTTTTGCATAAAATCCACCAGCAACTTTCCACCTAAGTAAATGAAAACAATTTCTCCCTCAGTTAACATTACACTGAGCGAAAAGTGACTCAAAAATTGAGTTATAAAAAGTCGGATAATCTATCTTTTTGTGTCTGCGAACTCTTAATGAATTTGCGACTTTTTTTCCAAGTGCTTTTCTTTAAAATTAATATTTTGTAAATAATTACAGAGGAAAAATAAAAAAAAAACAGTACACGAAGATGAAAAACAGTACGCTGCACACCCATATACATATATATATGTATATAGAATGTTGGATAATATTTCTGCTCTGTCACACATGAAATTGACAATAATTCCAAGTCGTACTTCTAGTCACGTATTCGCTATTAATAAACCCCCAAGACAACTCGATGGAATTCCGAAGCGTCTCACCGCCTCCTCTCTATATATGCAGCCTCGATGATGATCATCATCAATGCAGTGGTTATAATTTTATGGCCATGACTATGCTCTTATTTGCCACTTTTACGTATTTTGCCGTGATTCAATAAATTCTTATACGGGTTGTTAAAAATTTATAAATACTTGCAATATGAGCTGAGTGCAATTTTATGGCCGAAACTTTTGATTCTAAGAGTGTGTGCACTTTGCAAAATTATAAGTAAATATTATTATTGTTTTTCTGAAATGCTTGTAATACTTGTTTACAAATTATATAATTACCTATAAACAACATATTTTTGTTCCTTTATCTTTCTAGAATATAATATCATGCAAGCTCTTTAAATATATTTTTCTTTTTCATTAGAATTAAATTTAAATTTTGTGAAAACTGTGTCCTATTTTTGTGAGCCACATCGTGTTTCTGGTATACTGCACTATACCATCGCATGGTGGGAAAAACGAAGGGCAAGGTTCAAGTATTTGGATCGGATCAGATTGGATTCGATACGATCGCCTTTGTTTTGCTAGGCGCCGTCTGAGTATCTTCACCTGTAGCGATTATCGCAGGGTGTTTCTTGCCTTTTATGGCCCACTGTATATAGTTGGTAATTGTTGTTTCCATTAGCATTTGAATATTGATTTATGGCCCCGCTAGTGTTATACAGATTTATGGCTAATATGTGTCGCCGCGATTGTTTTGGTAGCTCCAAAGTTTCGGGTTTCGGGCCTCGGCCTTTACGGCAACAAGGGGTTTACTAACTAACGCTAACACTCACACTAGCCCCATCACTTTCTAGCCATAAATCATGCTGAAGTGTGCTCAGTGGGTTAAAAAAAAAAAGAAAAAAGAAATACAATAAAAAAAGGGGTTGGGTGCTTTCGTCACTAGACCCGCTGCCGATAAGGCTTTTATCTAATTGATAGCAAATTGCTGATTGATGTAAACGATTGAGGACCGCTTGTTGTTGTCATACATTTATGTGATTGATTAATTGATTGATGGCTTGATGCACTCAGCTGTGATTGACTAAGCCGCGGGGGGTTGAATTTCCGGACCCACTCCGCCTGTTTTTCGTCACTAGTTGTGCACAGAAAAATATTATTCTTTCTCTATAAAAATATATTCAAGGGGAAAAACTACCTTTTTTTTAACTAAGCTTAATTTATTCAAGGAAAATCCCTTCTTACATTAATATATTTATTTTATTGATAAACTTTAAATAGATGGTATTAGTAAAGATATATAAATTCTAAAGGATAATGGGGGTGATGTATTCTTTTAGTAAAAATCTCTACAAATTACTAGATATTACCATTTTGTTTTTGTACTTTTCTCTAGTGCACTTCACATTTTTACTTGGTTTTTTTTTTTGCCCCATTTTTATTTTGTTCGTCGTGGCCTGACATTTTTATGCAGTTTTATGCGATGATTTATTGACCAATTGCATTAGCATGCCATCTTGCTCTGTCTCGGCGTGGCGCCCACGCTCCACGTTTCACATCGCCATCTCTTACTCTTTCTAACGCTGTGTGGTTGCAAAATTTATCGATTTTGTTTGGCGGTTTTGTAGTTTTGCCTCTGCAAAAAACATTGCCATCTCTTTCTGGCCCCAAAATGTCCTCCGTATACCGTATTCCGTATCCGTATCCGTATCCTTGTGCGTTGTGTGCGTGAGTTAATTTAAGCCTCGCATTGCTTCTTATATTTTTTTTTTGTTCCCCTTCTCTCACGCGCGATAAAATTTTTATTTATTGATTTTCATTTATGCTTTCCTTCCTACTAAACAGCTGCTACACTTTACGACCCCAAACCCAACCACCCACACGCCCTCCACTTGCCACTCTTTCCACTTTTCCGCATCTTCAATCTCCATAACGGTAAGCAATGTGAATCTCTATGTTGCCATCTCTTTCGGCTACCCTCCATCCGTCTCTTTCGCATGGAGCAATTACGTGTTGTATGAAGTTCACCGCAAGCCCTCTCGCTCTCTCTCTCTCGCTCGCTCTCTTTCTTCCGCCCGCTCGTTTCTCAGTTTTATGATTCCCATTCCATCGGCAAATAGGGTATTCCGATTGTGGGGCGACGAGGGGTTAAGGTCTGGGGTTATGTTATGGGCGAGGTGATAAACTTTTCGACGCGCGCGCTAATTGGATAACTCGAAAGTTTTGATTAATTCGATGCGATAGGTGCATGCGATGAAAGGTCACACAGAGGTTCTATCAAAAGGATTAACCTATCGCCTATCGTTCTAAACGATGAATCGTTTTCGATATTAATTTTATAGAGGAACGATAAAAATGATTTTAAGGTTTAAGAAAAAAGCTCTTGAACTTGATAATATGGAGTTTTTGATAATACAACTGTTTCGAATATAATCTGTAATCTGTAATAATCTAATTTGTACATACATATGTCTGTATAATATATGTACATATATCTTCCTTATTAATACCATCGTTTCTTTGAGCATTTCAATTTGATCTAATTAAAGTATGTTGATTAAAAATTCCTTATTCCATTGTTTTTCCATAGTTTCTGGTTTTCAAATTTGACATTTTCTGAGCGCTTCACCCACTTTTTAGACCCTTGATAGGCGGCCCCATTTACCGCCCCCCATTGCCACTATTTACATTGAAAATTCCTGTGTAAGGAGAATATTTTTTTTTTCCCAACATTCCCCAAACGCAGACGCAGCCGGCAATAATTGCAAAATGCCAAGAAAAGTCGTCGAAGAAAATGCGATGAAAAAATGCTGAGCCCAGGCCACGTGTGTCCAAAACGGAGATGGGAAGCTCTACACCGCCCGCCTACCGCTTATTACTATGAAATAAACATAATTGAGCGAAATTAAATTAAAAATATCTGAGAGAATTTGCAAAAGGCTTCCTGTTGCTCCCTAAGAAGCTAAAAAAGAAAATGAAGCGTCGAATGGTTGGGGGGTGAAAACTAGGTCGCCTTCTGTTTGTTCCACTTTCTCCATTTTCCCGCCCATTTCCTTGGCGAGATGGGAAATTTATGCCGTCCCCCCCTGCTCAGGTGGAGAAGAAAGTTTTAATTTCAAGCGTGTGTGCGTGCGTTTTCCTCCTGGGGTGCCATAAAACTGTTCGGCGAAATGAAAATGAATCGTCCAGGGGGCATATAAAGAAAGATCGTAGAGTAGAGACAGAGACAGAGACTCGTATAAAGGAAGTATTTAAATAGAAGGCTTTTAATCAGTTTCTTTCATTATTTATCAGTACGAAATATTCCTTTGACTTTCATCCTTTGATTGCGACGAAAAACCTCATTATTAGTATTTCTATTTTTCCCCTGCTCCTGTCTCTCCTTCCCTGTCTCTATTCTCAGAATGAGAGGTATGGATTTTAATTTCCGTTTTCCGTCACATGACAACGTCAATGTCAAACCAAACTCAACAGATTTCAGCCCTGGCCAAACGGATGTGCCATTGAAATTGTGTCTCTGTCTTAAAAGGACAGTTTGCTAAATAAATGCAGAAAATGTGCAATGTCAGCAGCAGCAGCATCTGTCAGAAAATACATAAATGATATTCATTCAAACTTCAATTATTAAATACAACTTAATCAAGGTCTTTATAAATAGACAAAAATAAAAGGCCTTGATAGTTCGTATACCACTGACCCAGACATTCCTCAGCTACCGAATCCATAAAAGTTTGCTTCGATAAATTCTGTAGTTTGGGCTCTTTTATTTTTGTGTTTGTATTTTGTTTTCTTTCTTTATTTTTGTGTGTTTTCATGATCGCTATAAAATTAGTTGCCCTCATATCTGCCCCCCAATATTATGACGCTTTTTTACAATCGAGAGAATGAAAATGAACTCGCTAGACAAACGACGCAGTTTACAGAACCCCATTTATTAACCGGGGTCTGAGTTTTATGGTTTTTGGAAAGCCCGAACCGTCCATAAATGCTATTTATAAGGTCTGAGGTCGATTTCTGTTTCGGAGGGGGATATATTTGTCAACATATTGCTGGGGATTTTAAGTGAAATAATTGTATATCTTAAATATCTAATTAGTGTTATCATATATATTAAAGGCTAACACGTGTTAAAATTCCCTTTTATATTTATATATAATTTACTTTATTTGATTTATGTTCTCCTACGTGAAAAGTGCACTTGAAACCCGTCATTAATCGGGTCCGGCCCATTTTTGAGGGACACACTTTCCGAAATTGTTGAACGAGTGCGAGGCTCGATTACGATTATTGTTGAACCAATTAGCTGGCTCATCGGCTGCCGTTTTATGATATGGGACTGGATCCGATCCAAGTTAATTGCCCGATCTTTATGGCCTAATGGCCGATCATTTCTGCCATATATCTGTGGTCCAATATACAATATACCGATAAACCGTGACGCGATGCAAAAGCGCACCGTCCCAATTCCCACCTTGTGCTTCTTTTTGACGCAACTGTACCCCGTGAGACCATCATCAATCTGTGTTAAAGAGCAACGACTGTCACTCTGGCCGCTCTATTTGCTTTGTGTTTTTTTTTTTTTTGGCTGGGAAAAGAAAACAAATTTCCATTTGCCATTTCCCTCCATTTTCTTGTTTTCTTTGGCCCTTCTCCTCCATTTTTTTTTTTTTGCCAGTGCTTGTGCTTTTGTCTTTGAGCCGAAGTTGTTTGGCAAAAGTTTTGCACAGCAGCCAAAGCCGTTCCCCGTTTTCCGTTTCCCCAAGCTAGACCCCCCTCTCAGTTTTCCCTTCCTGGGTCAGGAAGTATTTTGAAATTGCATAAAGTCGCTTTCAGAGCAAAGATTTCAATTAAAGTTGCTCCCCCTTGATTTAGAAGTGAAGGGCAGGGATGGGGACTGGAATATGGTTCTGACCACGACGCAAGTCGGGGGATAAAAGCCAAATACACAGAAGACTCAGTGCAGTCATAGTATCAGCTTATTTTTAGATTTTGGTATTTATGTAGCTTATGAACTTTAATTTATAAACTGTTTAACATGAAACGTTTTGAACATAACACGTTTTATTGCATTACTATGCAACATTGATTTCTATAACAATTATAATTAACTAAATTATTATGCAACCCTGATTACAAATTAATTTCTATTGCTTCTTGATTTATCCAACTTCTCGCCATTGCTTTTAAGATTAGTTTGTATCCAATACAGATTTTACTGCTTTTTAAACAACTTTTCAACACTGCCTTATCAGTATATTAACTTTGATTGATTTCTTTGTATCCCCACAAAAATCCACTTTTATACACATGTCTCCCAAATTGAGTTTCAATCTTTTTGCTGAGTCTTGATCAAATTACAATTTCTTAAATTTCCTTTTTTTTCTTTTTTTTTTGTAATGTGTGAATTTATTGAAAACCAAAATTGGTGGTCATTCATCTACCTATTTCTTTCTTTTTTTTTTTTGTTGTTTCCTTATTCCACAAATAGCGAGTCATGCTAGATAGAGACAACAGGCGGAAGAGGAAAAGAGACGCAGAGAGTGTTAGAGTGAGGGCGAGGACATCTAAGTAAATAAAAACGTGAACTGCATCGCATTAAAGTTGATCTAATGACCGACTACGTGAGCTGACTTGCCAAAAGGTGAGACGGCTACCATTAATGGCTACAAAGCGAATTAGCCACAAAAAAAAATACACACAAAAATATGAGATGCGGTCGAGTGATGGTTCTTCAGAAGAAAAGATACAACAAAAAAAAAAAAAACACTGAAGAAAGGAAATAGAATGAAAAATTAAAGCTGAGACAGAAGCTGAACGAGATGGAGATAGAGGCCGTGATGAAAGGAGACGGCACTAGGCGCTCGAAACACAATCGAATTATTACATGAAATCCGCGAAACTCCAAGCGCTTTTGCGGCTGCCTTTTCCCTTCGCACCGAAAATAAAATTAAAGCACTTAAAAAATGTTCATTGCACACATTTTTGGGGCGAGTGAAGGTCGAAGGGAGGAGTGTGGTTAAGGGGGGGGGGCGGGCGTTAAAAAAAAGAGCGTTATGCGCCGCCCTCTGACGTAAAGGCGCCGCACACACACACACACACGCACAGAGAGATACCAGCGCGCACACAGATACGCAGATTGTCGGCAGCATCGCATAAATATTAATAAAGACATCAAGAATTGATTGAATCGAAAGCGCAAAGCGAACGCACTCGTGAGCATTACGTGAGGCATTACGTGAGGCTTAGAGATGGGCGCGTGACAGCAGCGAAAATTAGAGATGGGGAAGTGAGTGCTCGAGTGATTCCCGACTTCCGGGTTAATTGAACAGATAATACAATGCATTTATAAATAGAAAGATAATATATTATAAATGTTTATAAAATATATAAAGGGTTACAAAAAATATATACAAGATGTTTCAATGGGTGCCTTTGAAATGCCCAACTACGAATTTATTTACACCTTTGTATAAGGATGAGAACGATCTTCAGTAAATTAATGTTAAAGAGGCCTTGTGACTTGTGACTTAATATCTTTAATGTTTCTTTCCTGAAAATGTCAATTCACAATATACACTAGCGAAAATCCATTCTAAATTAATTTTAAAAGCTTCTGAAAATATCCTAATTACGGAGCGGCTTCTTGTAAATTGTTTTTATATTGTACAATTTTCTCCGGCACACTTTTAAATTCCCATTTAAGCCAACTTGAGGTTATTTTGATGCCCCAAAAGCACCATGCCAAGGAATTGTGATAATTTCCTTTCATCCCGAAATGTGTAGCCCCTTTTTAATGTTTTATTTTTTTTTTTTTTGGAAGGACTTACAAGTTGTCTCCTAATGAGTTTTGTATGCTGAAATTGAAAATTTCAACTTGAGCAAATACAAAGAACGCACAAACATAGGAAAAGGGTGTGTGAGTGGGTGGACGGATGGACTTGGAGGATTCAAGGATATATCGGGGGTGAAAAGCTGTAAATTGTGCGGTCGGCGTTTCGGGATCCCGGGCTCTTGATTAGGCGATGCTTCAGTTGATAAACTTTCCCCCGAAAAACTCAAGCCCCCACCCCACCACCCCACCACATTTGCTTTTCATATGGAAATTTTCCGAAGCTCCCCCCGCACGCTCTCATCCTGTGTTGAAAACTTTTTGGCACAAATATTTTTATGTAAATTGTTTTTGGCATTTATTCGTTTATATATGTATGCGTATGGGTGGCTGGCACTCACACATATGACACATGTATATTGTTCTTGACATTTTCATAATTTAACTTTATCCCAGAGATTCGCCAAAAAAAAAACAACCCAAAACAACAAAAACAAAATGGGGAAACAACAAAATAAAACACCACTTGACTTGCAGTTCATTTGGAAGTTGATTAGTGAGAAAAACTTGTTTTCCATTATCTCTCTCTCTCTCTGTCTGTCTTTTATTCGGGGTTTTCCTCTTCCTTGTACTCCTCTCTCTCTCTCCTGCTTCGTCTTGAGACATTCTTCGTTTATTCTGAAGAGACTTTTCCAAGCACTTTTGTTGCTTTTCCCCTTCAACTTGATGTTTTTATTTTCCTTTGCGCATTTTTGTTAATGAGTCTCGCTGTTGTTACTTTTTTTTTTTGTGTTCATCTTGTTTTTGTTGAGTGCAATAAAAGGAAAGAAAGGAACGAGGAAGTGGATAAAGTTTTAAGTTTTCTCTTTTCTTTTTTTTTTTGGAAAATAGGACTTTGAAATGCCCTGAAAAGTTGAAGCTATTTTAAGGATTTATAACTATAAGTTCTGATGGTATTTTGTGATATTTATAGTTATTTATAAACTTGAAGCTACTGAAAATAGTTTACCTCGGGGGAAAAGTATTTGTAACCGAAAATAATCTCTTTAATTATTTTAAATGTTGATACATTTTTAAATATTAACCTACAAAATAGCTTTATTACTTGAATGCAAAACATATTATATATTCAGGGCATTGTGAATTATTAATGGCGACAACTTTCTTGTGAATTCAGCTATGCCCGAAAACTTTTCACAGGACATTGACAGCTAGAGAAAACTTATGCAAAAATGGCACATAAGAGGTGAAACTTAAGGTGCAAAGGATGGAGGCATGTAGGCAGGTGCCAGAAGAAGAACAGGTGAACAGGGGGCAAGGCGGAAAGGGGGGGGAAAGGCGAGACAAAGGCAACGACAACGCTGCCACACTTAATGTTGCATACTTTTCGAGGTCCTTGTGCCAGTAACGTTTCCGTTCATTCTACTTTTACGCTTTCTTTGATTGTGTGTGCCCACATGGACACACACGGGACACATTCAGTTATCCTTATGGGAATGATAGTCCCCACCTTGAATTTTCCTTCACTTGTGGCTGCTCTCTTACTCGAGTTGCGAAATGTTGAATTAACTCAAACCCTAAAATTATATAGAACTGATAAGAATGAATTACTTTTAAAGACATTTATAGTTTATTTAAAACATCATCCACAAGTTAGTGAAAGCACATCTTTATTCGTGCCAGATCGATAACAATATCGATCGGTCTGCTTTTTAACGATAGTTACATTTGATAGTTTCTTAGTGTAACCTTATTTCTAATATGCCGTATTCACACTATTTATAATAGAAAGATTTATTCAAAACATAGAGACACAAAAAAGAAGCTGTGTAATTATTAAATAACTCATTTTTCTGTAGGAAAAACCAAGGATGTTAGGAAAGCCAAGCTTCTTTCGTCTCATCTCCTGTTTCTTAATATAATCTACAAGTTGCTTTTGCGAGCTTCTAATGTCTTTTAGTTTTATGAAATTGAATTTTAGTGTTCTCCACTTTAGCGCCTTTTGTAAAATTCTCATCTGCTTTGCATCTTCTGAATTCAATTCATCTCACATTTCACCTTTCTGCTCCGTTCTTTTCCATTTTCCCCGGCTTGCTTTTCTTTTAACAACTTGTGACACTTCTTACACTTGACTTTTCTTGTTTCGCATTGTTCTTATCTCACTTGACTCTGCCTCTCACTCTCTCCATCTAGTCTTTTTTTTTTTTTTGTTTTTTGCACTTTTGCACTTTATTACACTTCCGCTTCTGCAATTTCAGCGCTTTTCCTCTCGCTCAGTCTCTCTCTTCCTTTTCCGCTTTTCCGCTGCTGTAAGCGAACGCCTTAAACTATGCCATGATTTTTTCATATGCACTCGTCTGTGCGTTTGTGTGTATGGTCTTGTGTTTTTTCTATTTTCCTACTTCTTTCCCCCCATTGGATTGTAGCTGCCACTTTATTTGTGGCATGTATAGCTCACTCCACATTTCTCCATTTCCCAGAGCCTTTGGCAGCTTCTTTGTCTGCCATTTTCCGACTGTTTACATGTGAGACAACCTTGTTGTACACAGCAAGCAATAATAGGAGATTATTATACAGTGTAGCTCTAATATTAGTTGGGAAAATGGAGCTGGAAAAACATCGATATTTTTAGGTTTACATTTAAATAACATTGCCATTTAAATAACTTTGCCAGCTGTAATAGTTAGCTTTATTTATTGGAGTATAATCATTATATTATACAGGGTATTCCAATATTATTTGATGCAAAAATGTATCAGCAAACTATAGACAGTAGAGCTGGGACTACATCGATATTTCAAGCCGATATATCGATGTTTACATATAAAGAACATTGAAAACTTCGATACTTTTCTAGCTCTAATAGGCAGGTTATTTATTGGATTGATTTTATAATTGTAATTTCAAGCAGTATGCCCTTATGAATGCAATTTCTTATTTCCTATTTATTTTTTAAGTGATTTGAGAGAAACCAACTTATTTGTCAGTGTATACCCATATCTAGATTTCGTAGTCACATCATGAAAAGAAACGTGGAGTGGGTGGACAAAACCCTTTCATGGGCTTCTGCCTCGAACAGAAATATATATTAATATACCTCAATGTGACCGCATTTGTCTACGTCTCTCCCTCCATCTCTTTCACCCGGTATCTTTCTCTCTTTCCTCATCGCTCACACGGCTGTCAAGCTGTCTCTTTCGTCGTCGGTCGTCTCTTCTTTTTTTCTCTTTTTTTTTTGCTTTTTTTTTTTTTACGTATTTGCATTTGTATTAAAAACGCTTAAAGTGGAATTTTATTTCCTGTTTCTCCTCCTTAACAGTCCCGCCCCTTCTGGCCCCCTTTGTTTGGCTTCTTCGCCATTTATTGCTGCGTCTTTCGCTTTAGTGTATTTCTAATGCCATTTTTATACGCATTTCCCTTCCTCCCTTCGGCTCCAGCGGATGAAATATTTTTATATGATATTTTTCTTTTTTTTTTTTATATGGCCAAACAAAATTGTGATGATGCGAGTGGAAGGCCAAATCGATTTGGTTTCAAAATATATATACGTATATATAATATAAGAAGTAACTTTTACTTTTCATTCGCAAATAAAGGAAATTGTAATCGAAAAATGGAGTTTGAAAGTATTTTCACTAAATTAAATTGTGTGCTGGCACAAGGCAATGAAGGAAAGGTCCTTGTAGAGCTCACAAATGACCAAAACTACACACAAATAATTAATTTAAATAGAATTAAAAGCATTTATCGAAAGAGATTATCCTGCTTTTAAGAGAATGTACATATCTTTTGTAGTTCCATAAATATGATTATTAGTTTTCAATATATAATATATGTATATATCCCCGAAGCAAAGGCAACAAGGACATACTTATCTAGATGCCTTTTAGTACAGACTGTACTGCTGTTGTGTTTTGGCGACTGTTTTTTTTTTTTTTATTTTATTTTATTTTGTTGGTATTTTTGTGTTTTTGCGTGTGGTGGCAACTCTTTTATGTTTGCGGCGAAATCCTGCAGGGATTTCACCTACTTATCAGAGGGGCGTCCTTCAGCCCTTCCCCTTCCCTCCCCCCC
>JAEIIG010005434.1:0-13654 GCA_018904695.1 Drosophila parvula
AAGTCCTAGACTTGTAGCGTTAGGAATTCGATTAATAATAAAAATACAAATACAAAAAAATCACTTATTAAATCCTTTAAGATTTAAAATTCAAATCTTGTATTTACTTTCCCAAAAACAATCAAAAGTCTCAACAGTTTCAACAAACCCAAACAATTTCCCGCCAATCCTTTCACTCTCACTCGAAAACCACTCAAGAGAGCCAGTATATGCGATATATATGTCAGTTCGCCACAGGCCATTAAACCATGGGACAAGGCCAGCGGGCCACAGAAAATATTGAAAATAAAAAATAAAAATAAAATAAAACACAACACAACGCCACTGGGATGGCAAGATAAACAGCAATTTAATAAAGTGACCCAAAGTTATGCGACCCAGCAAGAGCATAAAAATAAACAATAAAACGCTCATTAAAAGCGCTGAAAATGCCTAAGAAGTAAACAACGAAAAAAATGTTTACAAGCGCACTCAGCACGAGCAAAGAACAAAAAAAAAAATAAGGAAAGAAATGTATATAAGGGGAAACCTACAGGGCTACGGAAATAATGATAAGTGTGATATTAATACTTGAGCCTGGGACAAAGGAAAAACCCGCTCAGCCGCCTACGCAGGCGACCCCCCAATGGTGAGCCAGAGGCTAAAGAGCTGCCAATAACTCAACAAGTTAGCAAACATGGCTGGCTGGGGCTCCCTTTTTTTATGGCCTCGTCAATATGAACGGTGGGATTGGGGCGACGTTTTTGCATTAAAAATGCATTAATCTTTGGACACGTGATAAATATTCATGGCTCCACGGCAGTCGGAGATGGAATGACTGCCGTAATAAATGCACTAGTTTAGTGCAGCCTGTTGACTGCCTGACACGCAATACATTCGGGCCAAAAGTGTAGACGAAGGTCGAAAGGCAGATGTGCGGGAATGGAGGTCGGGGGTCATGGCCAGAATACGGGTGTTTCAAGGACATGCTTGTTGTGTTTTGAGTGGCTTGCCTCTCGGTTCGCAGCTCGCAGTTCTCAGTTTCCTGGGCTCTCCTCCGACAGGTTAAACAGCCTGCGGCTACGGAATGTTCGGTTTTGTCGACGGAAATCCTCACTGGCTTTTCAACCGAAATACAAGCAAATTGGGCAACGGCTCCAGCTTATGTTGGAATCCATTTATACGGAGAAACACTCCACTCTCGACTAATTAAATTAAAATACCTTTGCTTTTGACGTAATTCCATCACAGTGAATGCACACATTTTTCGTGCCTCCAACACGCAATGCAATCTCTTTTTAATCAGTAATCACTTTCGATGGGAGAGAAGGGGAAATATAATTTCAAAAGCAAACAATTTTTGGAAAATCTGATACGAAAATCGGATATGAAAAAGATTATAGGGTGTGACGTAAAATGTGGATTTGATCGAAGATTAATAATATAGCTTCCTGTTTTCGTGTTTTTGTTTAAATTAAAAGGAATTCAATCATAAATAAGCTGAACATGAATATATACATATCCAATCTGTTCGTAGATATTCCCAGTTAATCTTTAAATTACTTCAAATTCTAGAAAACTTAAATCTCTCAATTGTTGCGTAACATTTACCATAATTTTCTTTTGCCAACTTCTATGAGAAATTCAATGGACCGTGTCGTTCCCCTCGGACAGATTCAATTTCAAAACAATTTCACTTGGACCTGTTCCCAGGAAAATTGAGCTCAACTTCCAGCACAAAAAAACCCATTTCCCAATACAACTAACTAGCTCAAGTTTACAACAAAAAGTTTTGGGCGAGCCAAACCTCCCGCAGACTCTAGAAAATCAATTTACTTGGACAAAAAGTTCCAATTACATTTGCCAAACAAAAGCATTTCCCAATGAACATAACACTCTCGCTTACAAAGCAATCAAAAAAACTTTAAATATTGAAGAGCTTCCGTTTTTTCAAGGAAAATTTAAAACCATTTCGAAATTTGCATGCAAATTGAGTTTCTCAGAAAACCAAAAAATATATATTTACACTCACCCTTTGATAATTTGTAAGACGGCGACACAAAGCCGAATAGAAATTGTGCAAACAATTTTCTTATTCAAATCGCTGGATGCAATTTTCCGCAACAATATGTTTACAAAATCCTTTGATGGTTCAACGTGGCGTATGCGCGATTTGGCCCTATGCTGAGCAGCGCATACTGTGCGTGTCTTGGGGTCCTTAACGAGTTTTACGAAACAATTTCCTTATTAGCTGGCTTTCATGAATTTGTAATTCAATAATACCCTGGGCACACTGGTCAATTATTTCAATGAATTTATCCGAGAAGAGATGTTAACTGAAAGCGATGGAATTTGCTTTCCTTTTTGTATTCTTTTTTGGTTGGTTCACGGGCCTGAAGAACTTAACCAGAGCGTTGCTGAAACTCGACTGTGTTGTTGTTCACCGAAAATTACACGCAGTTCCCCCGATGTCATGTTCCATCGCACTCACACCGTGGCACACTCGCAACGCACACACATATTAACACACGAATCCCGAACCGAGAACCTTGCATACTTCTCGGAAAATGGTCGCTAGGAACTCTTTTTTCAATAAGCATTTTGTATTATTAATAAGTAATGGAGCCTGCCCTTTTAAACTTTAAGTTATAG
Source organism: Drosophila parvula (assembly GCA_018904695.1). Taxonomy (NCBI): domain Eukaryota; kingdom Metazoa; phylum Arthropoda; class Insecta; order Diptera; family Drosophilidae; genus Drosophila; species Drosophila parvula. The sequence goes on from JAEIIG010005434.1 coordinate 2,632, forward strand.
TTATCCTTTTTTGACCTAAACCGGCTATTTTATGTGACTGGATGGAACATGAAAAGCCTTTTTAGACAAAAAGCTCTACAGCAAGCAACAGCTGGCTCATTTTCCGAAAAGCCCGCCAAATCCCAAGCGGTTACGTATACGAACCTTAGGCCGATAAGCTTTGCTTGTGATTAAGCTTTTCTGTTACTACTGGCGTTGCCATATTTTAGTTGGAAAAATATAAGAGAATATTAAAAAATATATATTAACATATATTCGATTTAATATAGTGCTATAGTATTTATTTCTTTTTGTTTCAATTTTTTATACGGACTTATTCTCTTCTCATGAATTCTAAGAACTAAATAAAGGTTTATATATTGTTAGTAGATCTAAAAAGTTGGGGTTTTAAGTTTAAGTTTTGTTAAGCATTGTTAGCCTTAAAAATTATTAAGAAATATTTTATTTATTAAAGGTTCTTCAGCTGGGACAGCATGTATATATTTTTCTTTCCTTTAACACATACATTCTGTTTCTTATTTATTTATTGAATTTATTATTTTATATCACCTCATATTTTAATTGTACACATTGGAGGGTCCTTGAAAATCTTTAGATTAGAATACATATGTTTCTTAAAGTATAGAGGAAATACTTAACTTTCTCTTAAGTTTTTTGTTTTACTTTTACAAATTTGTGGTTATGAAACTTTTAATTTGAAGTCTGCACAAAAAATGTTAAACTCTTATTTTATAGTATTTGAAAAGAATTTAAAGTGAATACTTGAAATCGACTTTACCATTTCGAATTAATTAATCAAATAAAATGATTATTTCTTTTTTTAAACTTACTCATCGAAACATTTCCGACCGTGGACTTGACAATCTACTTGAAGGTAAATGTCCGCACATTTTTTTTCATGCTTATCGCGAAATTTTTGCAAAAGTCCGGCACGGGCCGGGTGAACTTGTCCCAGCGTCTACACATTTCGTAGACTAGTCTGATAACATGATTCTCGTCATTAATAAAAAATAAAACTGACAGAGTCATTAAGTGAACCGCCTTTTCCCCAAAAAAAATCTTGACGCATGTTGCGAAGTCGTGTTAAATAGGGAAGATAACCCTACTATTGGGGTCCAGATTGTGCGCAGATTCTTTTTATTTTATTTCTTGTCATAGCAGAGTCGTTCGCAGGCTATCTCTTATGCTTCAGTGATATTTGATATGGTTGCATCTACATCGAATGGTGACCTCAAAGTCAAAGTCAAGTGGCTTAGCCCAGTTTTACAACTCATAATACTTTCGATTCCGATTACGCGGCAATTTTGTGCGGTTTGAGGGCGTTATTGAACGTGATGATGCTGATCTTAACACTGACTTGTTGGCGTATTGAATTCCTAAGTGTCGTGGAAACCATAAAGCGAACTTGAACCCATTTTTTAAAATAACAATAACAATAATTCAATAACAATTTGTTTGTGACGTCTTTACTTTTAAAATTAATATTTTGTTGGCTTATTGGGAATAATATTTTATAGTGGGGAAGTTTTTGTTATTTTAATAAATTCTAGATGTATTCTGGGAATAATATTATTTCTAGCTCCGTTGTAAATGTTGTTTCTTTAAATAATATTTGTATTGAATACGTCGAAGTTTCGTGATTCGATTTATTATTGTCAAGCGTGCTATTTATTTACTTATACATTGTTGGGAATATTCGAATTACGTTTTGTCTGGCGCTTGAATAAATTGAAAACTAAATACTCAGACTAATTTCATCAGCAATTTTTTGATTTCGCAACCATTATTAAATATAGTACTTACTCGTATATAATAAAGAAAAAACGCGTTTCTGATAGTTCAACAAGTTCAAAAGCGTGGCATCATTTTTTAATTTCTACTGAAGCCAAATTCAAGTTCAAAGTTTTCTATTTCGCGATTATACTGAATAATCTTTGTTCCCATTACGCGCCGTCGAAAAATGAGAACAAACGTCAGATGTGTGACACAAATGGAATAATTACTTGCTGCAGCCATTTTGCGGTCTTTAAAGCGCATTTAATTTATTTGAAATTGATTATAACAACAGGCTATTAACCCAAAATTGCGATTTTGATTACCTAAATGACTTGCGATCAAACGATGCGACTCGTCGACGTAATTGACTCGCCCGATCCACGTTTGACTTGTGTCAATAAATCAATTGTAATGTTGATAAGAGCGCTGCGAATTTTCCTTTTAAATAAATGGGCGCTCCATTAATTAATTAATAGGTAGAGCAGGTAATTAATCTAGTTTTGTAAAGAGAACACCTCTTACCTTATCTCATCTGCCGGAGCATGTTGGGGGAATTGACTCATTAAATTAAACTCATTAAACTATTAGCTCACAAACTCGCAATCAGTGCGATGTAAAGCCCACCCATGAACATTGATTTCTCACAAACAAGTTTTCTTATATTAGTGCTATATATAAGGGCTTTTCTACAGGAATGCTGATCATAAGAATAAAACTTAAGATTTCTATATATTGTGATCGATATCAATTAATTGTTAATTAAACAATTTATTTATTTTAGATTGTGGCTTTTGATAATATTTTATGTTATTTTTATCCTTACGCTGATTTTATTTAAAGTGTAAATACCTTAATTACAGTGAGTATTTATTAAATAATTGTTTCAGTACATTTATATTGTCTTATTATTTATAAAATTAAATAAAGTATCGAGTAAGAAATATAAACAGAACATAAAACATTTTTAAAGTGACAAATGAATGGAGCAATTAATTATTCGAATATAAATATAAAGAAATGTCTCAAGAAAGCAATATGTCAGGAAATATCGATGCTTGTAGCACAATGTTTTTACATTGCGATATATGCGCGATAAATCGATACTTTCTTTGATGCATATCAATCGGCATATCATATCGGACCAATCGGAACGAGAAGAAAATAAATACAAAAAACATATTTCAAGTGCGATATTTTTCAATACTTTAAATTTCGATATATCAACGTTTACAATATTTTCGATATGATACTAACCGCGATATTTTAGTCAATAAATCATATCGGACTTTCCCTTCGATAAACATCCCTAGAAAGCAACATCATTACCTATTTTGCTGAAATATTTTCTTTAGAATAACAATTTGAATTCCAGAGTTCAATAGATGTCCAGACATACTATAAATCATTTTGCGTAAAATATTATTCGATTCTTCGAATTCGATTTTTCTATGGAAATACCCCTATATAATCCGATCGTTGTTAGCTTCGTCTTTTACATCCGAAGTCTTATCACTCTTGCCTCGGCTCTGGGGCTTGATTCACGTGTTGTCATTTATAAAACGATTACAATCCAAGGCATGGCACTCCAGTGCCGGTGGCTGCACAAGACACACTAGACTCGAGACCCGAGACCCGAGACCCAAGCCCCGAGAAAAACCTGAACTGAAGAACCGATCAAGCGGAACCCAGCTCTCCACCTGACTCCCGACTGTCTGAAGCGACTGTGTGTGGGATTACAAAATATACGACAAACGCGACACAAAAGTGAAAGTCCAGTTAATTAATTACAAAATGTCATCGGCTCTGACAAACCTCTTGCAATCTCTGAGGATTGTGCCCTTTGGCAGCAAGGCAATGGTGGCCTCCAGTGAGAAGGAGCGCTTGAAGGTGACAGATCTGCCGGAGATAACGCTAGAGGAGGTGGCTCAGCATGACAGCTTCGATGACTGCTGGGTGGTGATTTATGATCGGGTTTATGACGTCACTCACTTCTTGAGAGATCATCCCGGCGGCGACGACGTCATCATGGATCACGCTGGCAGGGATGCCACAATTGCCTTCCATGGCACTGGACACTCCCGCGATGCCGTCGAACTGATGAGAGATTTTCTGATTGGTGAGCTGCCGGTCAAGCAGCACATTTTTCGCACCGGCCAAAACAAGGTTCTGTCCTCGGGAATACCGGAATAATGTCAGATGATCCATTGGCGATCGGCTTAGTTAAACGATCGCTTCCGCCGCCGTCCTCCACTCGCGTCTATATGTCTTTAGAGTATTCATCGATTTTGTGTCTAGATTTAATCAGTTTATTTTGCAATTTGCAAATTGCTTTTGCTCGCTCATCAATTGCCATTCGGCGAAATATGTATGTTTATTTATAATATATTTGTATATATTTTTGTAAAGACTTGAAACGGATCTAAGATTAAATTATATTAATTTTGAATCTGCCTATTCATTGATTTAATGCTGGCTGTGGGCTTTAACTCATTCGGGTTTCTTTTTGATAATAAGTATGTGAAGAATATTCTTTCATAAACTTTTAATTATTATCTAATTCCTGTTAGATCGAATTATATATTTTCCTTTCTGTATTTTATTAATACTTTATTTGGTAATATTCCGTGTTATACAAAGATGTTGACATTATGTAAATGCACGAAAAAGAAATGCTTATGGCAAAACTAAATATCACTTAACAGATTTTCACTTGGCTGCTCTGACTAGATGCTCACTCTCCACCTCTGTTTGTCGTCCGACTAGTACACAATTATTTTGGCTTTCTTCCAATTGACTTAAAAAATATTGCTCGTTTTTTCCATTGCTTGCTTATCGAGGGAACCACTTTTGGTCCTGTTGGGGGCTGGCTACCATTTAACTATTGCTGCTGGTGGGTGGTTCGTTGTGAGGTCCTTGGAGAAGAGCCTGCAATTTGGCCGCCGCTGGGAAGGCGCCCAAATCCAAGGGAGCTGCTCCCGTTGTGCTTTGTATATAAGCCAGTAGTCTGTAAATAAATACAAATAATTAGTTGAAATTCTTATAAAAAAATAAAATAAAATACTTTTGATATAGTATTTTTTTAGATTTTATTTATAGTTCGATCTACATCGAATATATATATTATTGTTACCTTCTCAACTCCTCGAGCGCATTCTGTTGCATAAGTATGTAGTTCTTGGCCAGGAGCAGGGTGGCTATTTTGGACAGCTTCCTCACCGAAGGTGAGTGGGCGTAGGGAATCACACTCCGCAGCTCGTCAAGGGCATCGTTCAGATCGTGCATCCTTCGCCGCTCCCTGGCATTGATGTTCAACCTCACGGTCTTACCCTGACGATTCTTTTGCTTGCCACCATTCGATCCACTTCCGCCGGGGACCGAACCCGATCCACTAGAAACGGCCACGGTGGTGGTGCCACCACTTATGGCAGCAATGGCCGCGGCAGTGGGACTCAGCGGCTTCTCCTGACCACTGGGTCCCGGCTTGTTCTCGTCCGTCGGCGGCTGGGACATCATACCCATGCCCTGGGCGTAGAAGCCACCCAGACCCACCGATCCCAGTGGCGTCCGGCGGCCAGGAACGCTCTGCGGTGGACTGGCTGTGGGTGCTGGATGACCGCCGCCCAGCATATTGGCGGTGGGTGGTATCGGCATGTGTCCATGGTTGGGGAGGCCGGGAAAACCGAATGTCATATTTGAGGGATCCATTTCTATTTACCGATGAGAATTTTGCAGCTCTGAAATGATTGAGTTAAAGGGATGCGTAAGTTTTAGGGTAGTCTTGGCTTCACAAAAAAAAGGCAGGGTTGCATTTGAGTGCGAGGGATATGAAATAGGGGTGGAAACTCTCAGCTGTTTTCAAGCGCCATCTAGCGGAATATATTTTAGGCTTAGAGTTTGAACAAGCTGTTCAAAGAGGGCGTAGTTACATATTATTAACAAATAACTTTATATGGCAATTAATAAATTAAAAGCATATTTTACCGATGCTGGTTAAATCTTTAAGCTATTATTTCAAGAACAATTTAAAAGTTTTACTTTGAAAATATATTTTATAAAATATAAAGCTCCCTCTTCAGTATTTAAACTAAGACACCTGTATCCCCAAGCTTAAACTAGATGGCGCCTTGAAAATAAACAACGCTTAAGGAATATATTTTTTAAATTCTTATTTCAAGCGGCTTGCTCAGGATTTTTTTTTAATAAACACCACAAGAAATAAACTTTAAACTTTTAACTGTAAGGCAATCAATTTTGTTTTAATATTTAAGTCGTTCAATTGCTCGCTTAACGAAAAATGAAATATCACGGCTGTAATTTATTTTACTTGATGTTAATTTATGGCACACTTTCAGGATTATTTATTTAAATTAACCACAAATCACAAGGTTGCTGAAAACGCCGTGTGTGGCAAAAGAAATGGCGGATTAAAGCATTCTTTTTTTTCGAAAAAAAAAAAAAAACAATCGCACGCACCACAAACCGAGGAAAAAATTAAAATGCGGCTGCTGTGTCAGAGGATTCCTGGCTCTGTTTCGGAGTCAGGACTCGAAATTGGAATCGGATTCGATGCGCGAGTGTGAGGTGCCCGGCAACAACAGAGGCGACCGCGATTTTGTGGTGGGTTATAGTAGTAGTCCCATAACGATTTTCCGATTTTTCTCTCTCTCTCTCTGGCTCGCTCTATCTCTCTCTCTATTTAAATATGGCTATCTCTGTTGCGCTGGGATGCTGACGCAGCGCCGCCGTCGATTATAAACTTTTGTGCCACCGACGCGCCACCGTTGCCACCGTCGCCGTTTGGTGTTAATCTCTTTCTGTTCTGCAGAAGGAACATTATGAGGCACTATATAAAAATGTGGGTCGGGTGTTGACGCCGGTGGTTGACGTTTAGTGGTTGTGCTTCGCATAATGCAGCATCCACACCAATACACACACATAACAGTCCTGCCAGCAATACAAACGCACAGGGATAGATGAGTCATTATAGATGCACTCGAAAAAATGAGGCAGGATTTTATTGCGGCTTTTAATAAGCTTCGGTGAGGGGGAGAAGAGTGTATATCTCACTAAACAATGTCATTTTAATTAATACCTTATTTTCTTATTTATAATTATAATCTCTTTTTAATTTTTTATTTATAAAGGTATACGGGGGACGTCTGAATTTTTATAATCTAGATTTGATAGATTGTTTGTTTTATGTTTTTCTTATATATAACATGATATAATACTCTTAAAACTAAAATTAAAATAATCCTATTCAAGGATAAGGAGAAATTAAATAATTGTTTAGTGACGGAATGATCAATTGTTTTATTAATAAAAAAAAAGACTCAAAAGGAATTTGAAACGAAAGAAAGTAGTAATTCTTTAAAGAGATAACCTTGCACAATTTATTTAATATTTATATATATATATATATATATTTAATCTTCTACTTATTAAATTATTGTTTATTTTATTATAATTGTATGTATTTTGTAATTTGTTTATATTACCTACACATTTATTGCTCTTCTCAAATGGGTTTTTTGCCAGTGTAAGAAGTTTTTAATGCCTTGCTCTTGCCTGTCCGAAAATTCATTTCTCTTGTTGTTCAGGATTTTTATCGTTTCCCTTCTTTTCAACCCCGATGGCCCAGTAGCCACCCCTCATCCCCTCTTGGCCAGCTATGTAGCTCCTTTGTCTGTGATTTCAATTTCCATTGAAACTGAATCTAATCACATGCTCACTGCCTGCTGATCCAGAGAGCCCGCCTGGCCTGGCCTGGCCTGGTCCTGAATTTTTGTCGACTTCCCTCCGCCGCCGCCGCTCCTGGGGGGTTGAAGCTCGTGCATCATACCGTATATACGTACATACTATATAGTAGCATATATGGGATATTTCATATAGCATAGCACCAAGGATGCCGCATCTGCATGGCATTCCCTGAGCAGCAATGTGTGTGTGTGTGTGTTGCGTTTGAGAGTTGCCTGGAAATTATGGTATCGCATTGTTCAAAGTTGGAACAATGCCATAAATGGCACATGCCAAATATTTTCGTTGGCCGTTGGAATATTACCCTAGTAATGGAGGGCATGGATCACTATTTGCAAATTCTAGTCTATATTTTTAGTGGAAATTAAACAGAAAATAAATAAAACAAATATTTAAAGAACAGAATAAATAAATTAAAGGTGAGAAGGATGTAGGAGAAAAAGGAGTAACTATTCTTTTTCTACTTTTTTTTCACCTTTGATATATGTATGTTTTTAGATGCTTATTCTGCTTATATTCTTTAAATATTTGTTTTATTTATTTTGATATTTAGTAATTTATTCTTTCCCAACACATCAAGTAATGTAGGGAAATATGAAACAAATAATTTAAAAATAAATATCTTTATAGTGAAAGCCTTTACAAAGTTATTTGTCTATTTAAGTTAACTTGGGAAATATTCACCTTTAAATGATAGAGTATCTGATAATTCGATATTGTTGTACTTATTAATATTTTGCATATTCTCCTGGCTAGTGCTGTGGCATTGAATACCTAAAAACGACAAAGTTTTGAATGGATTTTTTGTTACAAGCCGCACATAAGGAATTTATAGAAAGAGTCGAATATTATAGTTTGTTGAAAATCAAGAAAAATGCTTGTTATTTATATGATTTGAAATTCCAGGATTCTCGACTGTGTTAATAAAGTAATAAATCTATAAATAATAAAAAATATACTACACAACTTTAAACTAATATAAATATGAAAGAAATGTAAGTCCAGCTCACAGTTTCTTGCCTAGCAAGTTCGATTTTCATAAACTTCTCAAGCCAAATCCAGTTTAGAGATCCAAGCTGAGCATCTCTGTTTTCTCTGTCAACTGCAATGGCCACTAATGACTTTGTACACTTCTCAGGCTTCTTCGGAATATTAATGTATCAGTGCCGGAGTGCAGGAGTGTGCATGCGTTTAGTCCTTAGTCCTTAGAATAAGTCAAACTAAGTGGACGAGCGACAGACCTAATGACTTCGCGCATAATAAATTTAATAATTTGCACTGAAACTTTTACTTGTGTTCCCTTTGTTAGCGGCTTCCCTCGTTGAAGTAGGGGAAATTATTGTGTCAGATGTCCGGGACCAGAGCCCACCGTATGCCATTATTTTCAATGAAATCCGGAATCTGGACAGCAGACCCGACCCTCTAGGCAATGCACCATTTGCTCTGTGATTGCCTGTGCTCCGTATTTTTTTGTATTTGTTTTTTTTTTTTTGGGAAGATTTTGCCGTTGCAGTGAACTCTCCCCTATTGTAATTGTTCTGCGACTAATTCAGTTTTATGCAGCATTTACATTGCAATTTACGGCACTCTGGCCCCGGCTCTGGCCACCAAAATAATTTCGACTTTTCAACCCCGAGATCCGGCTAGAAATTTAAATTTTCGGTTTTCTTTTCATTTTATGGCCACATTTTTATCAATCCAGAATACATATAGATGGGCATTTGTCGTTGGTCCCCGGATCCCCGGGTCCCCGGTTCCCCGAATCCCCGGATCCCCGAATCCCCGAATCCCCTGTTTCCCGAGTCCGGCAATGAGGAATTTCATTATAATTTGCATAATTTATGCGCGACCGTGATTTGCATAATTAAGATTTGTACATTTGTGCATGCCAGTCATCATTAGCTTAGGTTCCGCACTGCGGACCAATTGTAAATGGCCTGCCCAGGGATTTTTTTTTCTGTGTGTTCTCCGGTCGTACCCCGCAATCCGTCAAGGGGTTGTCAGGGGTTAATAGCATGTCCTCGAACTATGTCAAAGGGATTCCTTCAAATGGCTACGGAGTATTGAACGTTAAGTATTTTTAGAGTAATTTACTAAATAGAAAGATTATTAAACCTATCTAGTAAATGCATATTATTTTATTTAAGTCAGTATTCTTTAAATATAATTAAGTTAATAGCATAATTTAGATGAGCCTTAAAAGGGTTCAATTTTGTTTCAACTGAAAGTGATATTAGAAATTTTGAACCAAAATATTTAAGCCTTAGAATGGTAAACTTTTGGCTTGAAGATAAAGAAGTACTTAAGCTGAGATCTTAAATAATGAAATGCAGATATAAAAATGTTTTTTCTTTTGCCTTTTTATTTGTTTCCCTTAGACATATAAATAATCCTTTCAAATATATATTCATCCTAAAAATATATTTTACAACACGTAATAATTGAAATACCTTAAAAGAGCCGTATGTAGAATTTTCTTCTTTTTTTTTAATATATTTTAAAATATTTTATTGATTGTTAATGTATTTAAAATGTAAATATTTATCCCCTTAACATTTAGGTATCTGCTGGGTCGAATCCAAAACGAATTGCAACCCTCACTTGTTCGTTAGAGAAAATTACAAATGCAAAATCGCCGAAAAACCCAAAAACGGAACCTTAATTTAATGTTCGGGTATGCACAAATTAGACAAAAACCATAGAATCCTTGGTTCCAGGGGGGCTGGGCACAACTAACGGCACTCCATGGGGCAATGTGAATCAATCATTAGCATTTTATTGTTGAAAAACCAATTTGGCACATTTATGAAGCAGAGGCCCTGGCCAGGCCGTGGACTCTTACCCTCCAACGTGCTTGATTTTTCGGGTTTATGGCTTTCTAACCTTATTATCGATGGGCTTTCCTCTGTATTGGCAATATATTTATGGCAGGCAGCCCATGACGTTACCCTAATGATTCCCTAGCGTATCGTTTTCAAGGTAGCAACTTCGATCCTTTGAGATTAGACACACACACACACATGCACGCACGCACATACTCGTACACTTGACAGTCCCATATTTTATTTCGTTATTTTTATTGGCAGACGTCAACGAAATACAAAAATGTGTCAATTGTACGCTGGGGAAATCGCTGCCGACACTGGCAACGCAGTAAGCAGCCGAATGAAGATATATTTATCACTCATTTCCGGCCTCTGACAAGCCTGATGCGCTTTTGCCATTATCCGAAAGTTCTTCTTCGAGCCAAAGATAAACTTGCCACATTTCGGATAACAAAAGAGATTGAGTTGGAGAGAGAGAGAGAGACGCGCGAAACATTTGCCGGATTTTATTTTATGGCCAAGACATACAGGCATATTTTTTTCGAGGGGTTAGACAATGAAAATACTTCAGGGATTCTCCTTAGTTAAAGCAGAAAACCAAATTCGTAAAAAGAAACAGGTTAAACATACGAAGCTATAGTTTATTTTTAAATATATTTAAGACT
>JAEIIG010005441.1:0-46783 GCA_018904695.1 Drosophila parvula
CTCTCCTCGTAGAAATTCCCAGCTAAGGCGGCACAATTAGCGGACTTAGTTCGCGACTAGAGGCTGTACTGTGGGATGAGTTTCGGGGGCTGGGTCGAGTTCGAGAGCAGGACCGTCGGGAGAATAAACACAGGCTGGCCATAAATTGGCCAGGACAATGCCTGCTGGAGTGCAGATAGAGCGGCAAGTGTCAGTTGTCCGATGTTTCTACTTTGGCGGCACTAAGAAAAAATGTGTAAACCCAAGGAAGGGTATTTAATTTATGATCTTTTATCAGTTTACAAAAAAAAAGGTAACTTGATTAATTATTTATCATAATTTTATAGCTTTAATAAAGCCTTGATTCAAAATTAGTTATCATAAGTATTTTTTAAATATATTTTTGCCTAGTGTCACTGCCATGAACCGTCTCGGGATCCAGGCCTACAATTTTCTTGTGATTTCCGTCGGACTTGTGCCGCCCAGCCATGTTTTCCTTCCGCCCGATGTAGCTTGGCAGGCGTACGTACTTCTTTAATGAATTTAATCGCTCGTAATAAACCGTTCCAGAGGCAAGGACTCTTCTGGTTCTTCTGGTTCTGGCGACTGGAATGATGGCCGCTTGTACTGTTTGCCTTCATTCTTTGCGGTCGTGTGACGTTGATAAGTATTCTGATTTATTGACAAACAAACTGTGAGCGGGCGGCGTTATTGTGGCTGCATTTATTTAAATTTATATATTTATTTATGGGCTTTGCACAGACACAAACAAACACATACATCAGGACAGATGGATCGGTGTACATTTGGAGTCATGCTTAAAGCGCACTTTTCGGCGTCCGGGTGTTTTTTTTGTATGCATTTGCTTCGCTGCATTTCCGTTTGATTTCAATAATTTCCACTTCCGGCACAAACCGGAAATGACAAATAAAATGCACCGCCATTCAAATGCACTGAGAAAAAAACATCTGATGAGTGTCTGAACGGTATATACATTGCAAATGTGTTTTTTCCTCAGTACAAGTGAAGAGTTTGCAGTGGTTTTTGTTGACTCTGTGAGAGAATGAAATATTTTATTCTCTTGAACTCTTGGATAAATATTCGGAATACTGATTTAATTTTTTCAATGAGTGATTTTTCATTGAAATACAATATAGTGTAGGAACTGGGCATCATGCTTTACGTTCTCACGATGCTTTTTTAGGTGTTATTATTTTATTTTGTTATTTTTGTTACCAGATACAAGGAAAATTTGAGAGAGTATGTTTTAATTTAATTACAAGAATATTCCAAAATACTCATAAAAACTACTTCGTTATATTCTGCCTTTTGCTGGCAGCTTAAATGGATTGTATGTGATATCCTTTTTGGCGTGTTGCACCAGAGCTTATTTGCTTTAATTGCATCATCTCGCCGGCAACTGTACGGAAAACGTATAAATAACGTGATTTTCGGAAAGGCTTCTTTTCCCCAAATCCGTGCATAAACGTTCTTTTTTTTTTTGCTTTTGGCCAGGCAGTAAATTTTCAGGCACATGCATATGTGGAATGACCATGAATTACATAAAAAGCCGCAAATACCGAAGTCAAAATGCGTGGCCTCAACGTTCCTGTTTTTGTTGTTGATGTCGTCGTTGTTGTGTGCAAAAGAGGGAAGCCATTTCCACTGCGAGTCCCTTGCACCATGCAAACGATCCAGTCAGAGGCGGCAGCAAAAAAAAAAAGAAGAAAATTCAAATATATATTGCAATCCTTTAGGCACGCGGAACATAATGAAACGAAAATGCTACTGTGGCAACAGCCAACAGCAGCTGCAAGGACATGCCGGACCAAGGACCAAGAACCGGCCGAAGCCGTCCGCTTGCCATTTTGCCGAATAAAGGAAAATAAATAAAAATGTGAAAATATTTCTTTGGCCAACATTTTTACAGCCGCCCACCGCCCCTTTTCCACTCCGCTTTTCCATTCTTTTGCTGACCCCGCTTGCCAACCAATTCGCAGCAATTTTTGTAGAAAAAAAATGTTTTTATTTATTCCTCTGGGGCGGCCTCTTGCTCCTGCCTTAATTCTGGTATTGGGTCGGAAAGCTTATCGCGAATACTGAAGTGCCTATCAAATATATCGAACAAAAATATCGCATTAAGTCGATTATTGAAAACACAATAGAACAATAAGTATCAGAAATTTAATTATTATTAGCATTATTATCATATTATATGTTGTTATATTTTATTACCATTAATTATCATTATATGTACATATATTAATACGGATTAATAAATTACTTGCGGTATCCTTAATAATCTTTTTATTTTTTATTTAGCTAACTTCATCAATTTTTAAATGATTTTCTGACACTTATCAGTATCAATACTTTCCATTTACCCAAAGAGATAATAATGTATACATCCGTATTGCTTACAATTTTTTTTGGGTTTAAAAAGCACGACCACACTTTTTTATATGTAATAGTGTCATAACCCTATAATGAAATTCTACAGAGATTTCTAAAAATATAACACTAACAAAATTGAAGTTAATTTTATAATATTCTTTCCAGTCACCTTTACAAGGTGGCTTTATTTTTGCCATCCCTAGAAGTGGTGTATGCCCCATGCTCCCAAAAATCCCTGCAACTGGGCCTGGCTTGTGGCCGCCGGTTGATTTATATTGATGAATGTCCGTTTGTTCGTTAGTTCCGTCTTCGCAGGCTGCCAAAGAGATTTACTTGCAAGGGGCGGAGAGGCGTGGCAGTTATTTTACTCTTTGCCTTTTGTTGTGCTGCACTCGCACGAGCACAAAATATATATAAAGTATATATGTATATATATATTCTCGTACGAGCACGAGCGGGGTGCACTTGCTTATGCTCAGTGCCAGAAATTATTGCATACTTTACGGAAATTAACCGCATTTCCATTTCTTGCACGCACACAGGATGGTCGCGTCATCTCCTCTCCTCCCCCTTTAGCTTTTTCCTCGTGAACTCCACCCGGTGGTTCCTCGGCTCCTGTTCGCTCTTGTACACATATTTACAATTTTAATGACTTTATTTTTGTGCTGGCATAAAATATTTTTATACACTTGCAGGAGGTCGGGATCTTCTGGGTTTTTAAAGGAGTTTTGTGCAATATGATCCTTTGATCGATCTTCTTTACTTTTTTTTAAGGGGAAAGTATTTATTTTATATTTAATATATGTTTTGAATTTTTATTTTGAAAGTGGTTTTAGATAATGAATTGCTTGGGAGTATTACTGTCAAAAAAATATTTATTTCTCAGCTTCCTTAGGAAATACTATATTATTTTAATGCTGAGTTAAAGGAAAATATATTTGTTGTTAAATAATATTCCAAAATAAGAAAAATATAGCATGCTTCCCAAAGCCTTTCAAGGCATTTTTCGTTAAAAATAATTTGCTGCACTGTGCAGTTTAATATTATTTAAGGTAAGCTCCATAAATATTTCAAGTGTTTCAAGAATATTTATTATCTTAGTACATCTTTGAGAGTAAATCAACTTCGTCATTTCCAATTCGATAGTGTCCTTTGTTACATTTGCTGAAAGTCGTTGCTGCTGATTCGTTCAGGTTACTTTTGAGTGAGTTACTGTAGGAGTGGAGGGAATTAAGTGAGGGAATCAACCGTCGCACAATCATATTTCTTTGTGACATTTTCCTTGTGCATTATTAATCAACCGGGAGTATTTTAATTTATGTTGACATGCACTTATTTATAAAACGCAACCATGGCACACAACGAAAAGGGGGAAAATACATTTTAACCGGAAACCACATACGGAACCCGGACTGGCGTTGATTTCGGTGTTATTTTTCGGCAGCGATAATGCTGACGTCAGTGCATACATTAGGGGCGGGTCCAAAATTGTATATTTCAGCCGTTGAATGTATCGATTTTATACGTGATCCTTAACATATTGCACAATTTCCAAAGGAGTCTAAAATTAAATAAAATTCCAAGCTATTTACTTATTTTAGTAATTATTTTGAAGTGTAGATTTTCAATAAAAGAACCCTGATGTCATTCCCTTTGCAGCATTAAAGGATTCTAGTTAAATGAATTCTTATATAATATATATATATATATAAAAATTTCCATACAAATCGAGGCAGCTGCTGGAAATAAGATAAAAAGGAAGAAAAGTGCTCAAGATTGCATTCAGATAGGCTTGCAAAACACCAAAGGGTATCCTGCTAGTGAATTAATTAATAACATTTTCCGATCTTCTCTACTTTTCCTTTCGGCTGAATTTCATTAAAAGTCATTGCCGGAGCAAAAGAGACGACCTGACACGATGGAATTATTAATATTGCTTCCGTTCCGATGTAAAAAGCGGAAAAAGTTTATTGCATTCAATCATTGAAAGGCAGAGCCATTGCTTTGATTGACAGCAGTGACCTACCTCCCGCTGGGAGCAATGTTCAAGGACTGATCAAAGGGCAATTGGCACGCCGGATGCGTAATCTATTTCAAACAGCGACCATGCAAATCGAAGGAGCTCTGTAGTCCCTCTCAACTGTCGGCTGTCGGATGCAAGTGAGCACAATACAACACAATTTGCTGGTGTTGCTGCTATCGGCCCCACCTCCCCCCCCCTCTATTTTCCTGCCTTCCTTTCGTCCTTTTGTCCTGTCAGGCCGTCTGTCGAACAGCGAGATGCATAGAGAAATTGCATATAAAATGCAGACAAATAACTCGCTCTCCATGTTTAGCGTATGCCCTAACGCCTGACATTAACAATGCAGCAGCAGCAGCAGCAGCGGCAACAGTAACAGCAACAGCATCAGCAGCAGCAGCAGCAGCAGCAGCAACTGCAACAGCAACAGCAACAGCATCAGCAGCAACCAGCTGGCAATAAAATGTAACAAACACATTGACTGCTGACAAATAGCATTGCCTGTCAATTCATCAAAAAGAAAAAGGCAACGGAGAGCCGCAGCAAACGCGCAAAACTATTGACATGCTCACGCATTGAACACTTGAAAAAAAATAGGCAAAAGCCTATAAGGACACAAGAATATCGATGGAAATATGGCCCTGTGAACCATATCTAAATTAATTGAATTTAAATGCTGATCTTTACTTTTACATAATCGGTTAACTTTATATTCGAGTCTAAAAACTAATTTTATATGAGAGTCCAAAAGAGTTTCCTAATATCCTAGGAATTATTTGAAACTATGCACCTATATATTTGTGTTTAAGAAACTTATAAAAACCCTAGGTGTATCTGTAAGATATTAGCCATATTTAAGTGCAACCTTGTTAGTAATTATTTATAAAATATATATACATAATGTAAATAGAAAACATTTCATAAATTGAAATAAATATTTTGTCCAGTGTCCGGAAAGCGGATACGATCGAACGGATATAAGGTGGCAGGGGCACATCCTTGCACTGCTGACTCGGCAGACTTGCAGCAAATTTGCTTAGCTGCCAAACCAAACTTCGATTGCTACGAGCCTGCGTGTGAGTGTGTGTCTATATGGAAGAGAGACGGTTACAAATTGTTTTGAAATGAAATTCAAACTGCATTGGGAACCGAGATACACTGCATATTGCTGCACGACCTCGAAACTTAAAGTTACGACTGCCTTTACTGGCTTAAGAAGTTTTCAAGCAGACTGGCCAGGATCAAAGCGATTATTTGGTATTTGGTCAGTATCTCAACCCTCACCTTCCGCCTGAACGCAACCATAGCCATACCTTTATTTCATTCATAACAAATTGCCTCAATTATTTCCATTTTGCACCCCTCCGTCTCAGTTCACTTTGCTCACTGCCAAGGGTATAAAAACTTTATTAAAAACTTTTTGTGCCCAAGCCTTTTTATTATACCTTGGCCGCCCTTAGACGTGGGGTCCCCGGTATATACTATATGTATACCTATATTTACGTAGGGATATATATGTATATATATATTTATAAAATACACGCACATTTAGGTAGCGGCTCCCCGGCCGCAATACTGCACTCCAGGGGCGTTGAAGAAATCAAATTAAGAGCATTTTCTTTGGCGAAACTTTTTGCGCCTGTTTAGAGTTTTATAATACTTCAGAGCCGACCGACAACGCGCCACCTTCCTCCTTCAGCTATTACGGTTCGGGCCATATCGGTTGTTGGTCCTGGCCCCATGTGGTTACTTCAAAAATGCTAAATGGTCCCAAAGCAATTGCAGCCACAACAACATAAATAGCAACAAAAGGAGCGGCTTTGTGCTTTAAACTTGGGCCAATGAATATATTTTCTCACTTGCTTAATAAAATGAGCCACAAAAAAGAAAAAAAACGGTCTTTATTACGCTCATTCTTTTCGCAGTAAATGCGAAATTCTTGGATTTTTTAAGTCTGAATAAAGGGAACAATGCTTGACACTTTATTATTTATAAAATAAATGTAACTTTTTTTTTTATCATTCCAAAATAAAGACATCTTTTCTTAATTTTTGATTAAATAAAACTTGAGTCAACTTTCGAGTTCGTTTTAAAATAGTTGTTGTGGTTAGATTTCTTACAATTTATTATTCTTTGGAACTTCCTAATATTAATTAACAATTTATGTTTATATAGTTCCGAGAACCTTATTATATTTTGTTAGCTTTACAATTGTAGCGTTAAGCATATTTTCAACTATCCAGTCAACGTAGCTCATGATATCGGTAAATACGCACTTTCTGGAAATGCCATAGCTCTGAATGCCAACCAGGGTATAGCGGGGTGTACCTTTATACACCAATTGTGTGCTCAAAGGACTGCCCATCTCAAGGCACTTGGCCCCGTTCCCAAAAGATCCACAGATCTGTGAGATTCCGACTTCAAGATTATCCAAGCACTCATTCGATTTGAGGCGTCTAATGGTATTTGTTTTAGGGTTTGGATATGGTAAAATCTCGTTCAGACCCCAAAGTGTGGCTTCAAATTCACCGATGGTGTCTATCGCGGATTTAAGTTCGCTATTCAGCTGAAGGCAAATCGGCCGAATATGCGGTTTGTAGGTAACTTTTCTATGCAGCTTAAGAAGAGCTATGTCGCCTAGGTAATCCATTTCGTTGAACATACAAGGGACTATGGCAGTCTTCACGTAGTACTCTTCATACTGGAAATTGTTAACGTGTTCATTCTGCTGGGATCTGTCAAACTCTCCCAGCCGAACGAGGCTATAGAAATAAAAACATTTATAATTATAACTTGGTGACGTCAAAAAATAGATGATTACCTACGTTTTGGTGCTGTTAATTACACAACTGGCCGCTGTTATCACATATTCTGCAAGAAAATATTCGGTATTGCAAGGCATACTGTATTCTTATATACTATATACTTACGTTGATCAATAAGAACGCCTGTGCATTTCCTTAGGCCAGAGTTTATTATGGCCATCCAGGGACTGGAACTTAGCGTGACACCATCTACAGGACCACTAGGAACACCGCAGTCGGGTTCCAGGGGCTCAGCTGATCCCTGATGGAACAGCAGCAATGTGAATGTTATAATCCAAGCTGCGGCTGACATTATTTCAAGTAAACGTCTGCCGAGGAACTGAACAAACTGCGATATGGGTTCAACATGATACCCGAGAGAAGACTAGCTGATAGCTTATCAGTGAGCAAAGCTATAATTATGGCGAATTTAAATATGTGTTGTACTTTGGCAGAAAGTATTTCAATTTTAATCAGAAGATTATTATTATTTCTTGTAAAGATTTAGTAGGTGAACTAAGAGGCGATAAACTTTACATTTACTTTTTTTAAACCGAAACTATCTATATATTTGAATATTTCCGATTGTATTGTATAGAATAATGTTGAATTTTCTTAAAATAGAATATATTTGATCTAATTGAGACCTAAAATACCCTGAAAACCAACAACATTTTCTTAGAACCTTATCTGTTTTCAGCGTTTTAATTACGAATTTCAATTTATTTCAACTTTAAACATTAATATATAATGTATATTGAGTTTGTTTACCATGACAAATGATTAGCAAGAAATATCAAAATGAGTCAAGCCGAAAATATACTGTTCATCTTAAAAATGTTCCTATCTTCGATTAAGACATTTTGCCAACCTAACACACATTGAATTTATTTATTTTTTTCCCCAGTTAACCAGAGTTTCCAAGGTCAATTCAGTGGCTTTTGTGTGCTTTTGGCCCCGCATGGTGCTTGTGCTTATTGTTTTCCTGCTTGGCCATTTCCCGTGTCCGTATCCCTTTCAAGTTCAATAATGTCATAGAGCGTGTCGCAGGGCAGGCGTCCAAATTTATGGCCCAAACGGTTGACCTGAAGGCCGCGTGGCCTGTAGCAGCAGCGGCAGCAACAGCAGCAGCACGTGCTCCCGGCCAGGGAAATAATTTAGCCAAAAACATGTGAAGCTCGCCATATAAATTATGCACACTCGCCCGACAGACGACAACACATGGGTTGCTTTAAGGTATTGTCTATGCGACCTGCTGCACCAGCACCAGCAACAAAAACAACAAAGAACTACCTACTCCGGACATAACTCACCGCCTTGGCCTTTTATTTTATTGTATTTTATCTTTTGGATTACTTTCTGCCATGACCACAACAAATAAACTTGAGCATCTTTGGGAAAACCCACAGCGGCGCAGAGGTGGGGCGGAAAAACTTGGACAGGAAAAGAAAAGATTTCCGTGGCATTGTTGCTGTTGCTTGCTACTTGGCTTGAGTTTGCCCGGAGGTCTGGAGCTGGAGCTGGACAACGGCAGCGGCAACAATTGCGCATGTTAACATACTTGTAAGTAGTTTTTCCACTTTGCCATAGTATGGTAACAGTATTTTTCCTTTTTTTATACCCAGTGCTAGTAGCGGGAAAAGGAGTATATAATTTATTAGTGATAAATAATCCGAAATCTGATTTATTTATTAGCATCTAGTAACTGTTAAGAGATGTCCAAAACTTCCAAACAATCTAGAATTTAAAGTAAAGTTAAGATATACATTTAAGCATTTAGTTTATTATTTTTTTTTACTAATAATAATCCGATTTATTAGGGTATAGATGTCGGGAACTAAAATAGATACTTCAAGGATACCTAAAACTTCCCTAAAATTAACGAATTTAAAGTTCAGATTAAATATACACTTAAGAACGTAGTTTGTTATTTTTTAGAATAATAAACAAGTGGTGGAATTTTAAAAAATCTTTACAAAATCAAGCTAAAGTTTTTAATTTAAATAATCCATATTATATTCATTTAATGAATATAAAGAAGCATTAATTTGCTTCACTATTTCTTTAATATAACCATTAGAGATTAAAGGGTACATCGTAGTCCAATCGTAAAGCTTTCGTTTTCCTTGTGTTTTTTTTTGTGTTTCTTTTTTTCCATCCCCCACAACGGACACATTTGTTTTCCTGGGGGCAGTTGCCTTTGTTTTTGTAATTATCTGCACGTTATTTGTGGGTCAATAAAGTTTCGTTTCATAGTTTGAGCGGTTGTCTGGCTCTCAGCCCGGACCCAGGATTTATGGCATATGCGTTTTGGGCTAATTTTCAGTGCCGCTGACCATGCCATTGGCCAGTAAAACATTAATGGCAAAAACACACCAGGCTAAGGATAAGGACAAGGAGGAGGAACATGGTTTGCTTTGACTGTTGTTTGGCTCGCTTCTTAAAATAGCATCTGGCGATTTAATGGAAGACGGGCGATGGCAGCATTTGCCCCCAGAATGTTGATTAATTTATCGATACGGCGTCGATTGTCGGTGTATGTGTATGTAATTGTAGCTGCCTGTCAAGGGATCGTATTGCCAAAGATTTATAAGCGCCATTCGATGGCATGAAGTACTCTCTTCTTTTCACTCCTGGCCCCAGCACTTGTGTGTACAAATCATTTGTGATAAATTGCCGGCAATCGGTGCTCAATTATTTAATAAGCCCGATTCCAGCGGACTGCCAACTAAAACTGAGTTATCAAATTTCATTTCCACTAATTGTTAGTCGGGTGCGCCCGCTGCCAATTCGTGGAGTATCGAATATCGTTAATGTTCGCACAGGTCACATTTCGCATCAATCATCGATGCATTGTTAATTCTAATAATTGCAAATAAACAAATTGTTTTCGTTGAATTCAACGCATTTGTATTGCCCGCGGCCTAATTGATTATTACAGGTGATCGGATGGACTTATAACACGAAACACACACACAATCAGGTTGTTTTTAATGCAAACACCATTTTGCCCGATTGTATGCCGATAATTAAAATGACATTTTTTTCGCATTCGATTTGCCGATATGCTGCAAAGTGAATTTTTTAAAGCTTGTGTCTTTCTATTTTTATTCAATTTTTGGTTGATTTCCAGAAGAGAACACCTCCTGGCCTACAAGCAAGCTTAGCCAAAATAGTTGGTAAATTTATTTGCCAAATAAACTGAACACAAAAGCCAATAGCAACGATGAGAGGCACTAGCCAGAGCAGAATTAAGCTGACCAAGGCAACAAAAAAAAAAAAATAGAAAAATAAAAACAAGGGGTAAACAACAAATTGAAAGGCATGAAATGGAAAAGGAGAAATAAACGAACAGAAAAAGTTGATCACAGTTTGGAAAAAAGAAAAAGATAGAAAATACCGTCCAGTGGAACACACATGCAGGTGTGTGTGTGTGTGTGCGAGCTTGTGTGTGTGTGTGTGGTAACGTCAATTGTTTAAAAGTGAAAATTCGATTTTGTGGTAAGGCAAAAGGCAACGGGACACAAACAAATGGCGTGCCAAACCAAAAAGCAAAAACTTTTCTTTTTCAAATTTTGCCCTGCTTTTTTTTTGTTTTGTTTTTTTTTTTTGTTTCTGTGCAGCAAACAAAATTTTTTTTTTGTTACCTCCCTTGTCGGTTTGTTGGAATTGTCCCTGGTTATTGTTGGCTGTTCCTCCTGACGCTTTGTGTCAGACCCCGTTTGGATGCTGATGTGACCAACAAAACGGGACGAAAAGGAAGCTAACAAAATGAAAAAAAGGAAATTCAAGAAAAAAGGCATCTCGAAACGTATAAAACAAACGTGGACACGGCAAGCATATAAAAAATGGGCAGTTGGAGAAGTGTAGCCAGAAGAGTGTCCAAGTCGTCCTGTGTCGTGAGCTGCATGAGAAAGCGGCAAAAGGAAAAAGGAAAAGCGGCGACGGAGACACAGCTCGGGAAGCTTTTCCACCACTAACAAGAGCCGTAACGATAACGAAAAACAAACTTTAAAAATTGGATTCTTCATTTGCATCGGCAAATCCAATCAAGCCAACGTAAAGACCCCGGCCAGACACATACACAACATAAAGCCGATGCACCACATCCTGGACCGCTCCACCACATTGGCCACCTGCAATTTGGCGTAATGCACTGGGAAATGTATTATTTTCTATAAATTTTAAATATTTTAAGAGTGCTTAGCATTCTTTTTACTTATACATATATATTATTTACTTTGAAAATCTTTCACATTTTGTTTAATTTAGTTAAACTGTTAAAATGTTTTTTTACTTGAAGAAAAGTTGGCCAAGGGACTGAGGTGGGCATTATAAATTAAAAAATATTAAATATTATTCGATTTGAAATCAATTTTCTGGATTATTTTCTTTAGATTGCTTTTTAAGTATAAAAAAATGTAGCAAAATATTCCATATTATTTTAAACTAACTATCAATATGTAAAGATAATAATAACAATACATTAAAATATTACTAGCATCTTCGTAGTTTTCTCCGTGTATGAGCCACCGTATGAACATGCTCAATGTTACGTATACGCCACGTGGACGAGGGAAGGAGCACAGACACGAACAATAAATGAAAGGTGTGCGCCGCCTGTTTGTCCATACAGTTGACCATTGCTTATGGCCTGCAACCGACCGACCATGCCCATCCCCGCCCCGCCGATAGCCGCCTTCCTTCCGTCCGGCTGAAAATTGGTAACGATTTGTATTGGACTATGGCCGAGCATAAAAGAGGCTGAGTCCCGAGTCTGTTTGGGGATTGTGTGTGTGTGTGTGTGTATGGGTGCCGAATCTTGTTTAAAAGTTTTGTCCATTTGCCGCGCAGAAAAGAGGGAAAATTTTCTTATTTGTATGCCCGGCTCACCTGCCGTTATCCATCTGTCTTGTATCTTCATCAAGTTGGCCTGTATTAAGTCGCTTGTTGGTTGCTCCTCCTTTCGGCTTCTGTGTTTCCGCAACGCCCTACCTCCCTCTCTCTCCCGCTCTCTTTTGGCAACATGTCCTTGCAACGTTGTGGTTTTTTCGGTGAGCTCTTAAAAAAAGAACCGGTGGCATGCTTTTCGGAGCGGGGGTTATTGATTGCCCGGGCATACGTTTGCCATTTTATTACAAGCCGGAAAATAGAGCTGCAAAAATACAAGAACAACAAGAGAAGAGAGGAAAAAAGGAATGCACCGCCGAGCCGCCTCACTTTTGGTCTCTCTACTGGGCTCCTGTTTTTTTTTTTGTATTCACCCATAGCCTGTTTTCGGGCCTCGTTAATTGCCTCAAAGCGAAACATTTGCGTCAGTCGCAACCGCATTCGACGTCGTGACAATGACAACGGCAACCGCCGCTTAAATTGCCCAAAACCGCGACAAGTGGCCGTGTCCAGTTTTCCTTTCCAAGCGGCCTCCATTTTCTTCCCACACCCCTCCCGCCTCGTTTTTCCCCACCCACCCTTTCCGGATTTTCTTCACCACGGCGATGCGGCCCAATGGAGCGTATAAGAAAACCATTCATTAGCGCTTATCAAACGGCACAGACAGATCTGTCCCACCACTCAATGGCTGTTTGATTTTCGCCCTAAACTAGGGCGACTTTTTATACCCTAAATGGGGGTGGGGGTTGTTATCATTTTCACCAGCAGCTTGCCAAACTATAAAGCGTGTCATATAATTATATAGTCAACCAATTCGGATCATTAGGTTAAGTGTCGCTAAATATGGTGTCTTGGAATAGTTACAAAATATTTTAACGAGCTTGTTGGTGTAAAACTTGTGTTTTTCTCTTAAATTGTAAATTAAGAAATTTCTTCTGAAAATCGGCTTTAAATATGTACAAAATATTTCAAACTACAAAATTTAGGGCTTTTAGCGTCCAGACTTCTGTACTAAATCACTTCCACTTTCAGGGTATTCTAAGCTTCGGTCTCTTCCTCCTTTTCACTCCTTGTTTTTTTTTTTGTTACCCAAGCTAGGCGTTTGCTGACGTTTATTGTAAATGGCTGTCCAATGAAAATTGTTGTGGCCTATCAACGTCAACGCGGTCACGGCCGGGCCGTGTGTCATTAGTTCGGAAAAAGTGGGGAAAAGCGGCAAAAAAAAAAAACCAAACAAGAACAACTTGTGTTCGCCCGCAAGTCGTGAAAAAATATCTGGTATTTTTATCGGGCCCCCATACGCTCAGTGTCCTGCGTCGTCCTGTTGCCGTCGCTTGTTGCCTTGCTTTAGTTTAATTGGCACTTGACAGAGTGGCCAACATCATCGGCGGCGCGGCGGTGAGGAAGAGAAAAAAAAACCAAACAACAACCACGGGGCAAAGCCGCTCGCTGCTGGTCTTGGTTACTGGTGTTATCAATCAAATTGGCTTTTTCTATATCCATCAGCACGTGTGGGAGATGACTAGTGCGTTGATTTCTTTTCGGATGTGTTATTATTCAGTAATGCCACTTAATTGGTGTTTAATGTGATCATTTAATTGGGTTAAGGAGATGTGCAGGCAGGGATATATGCCTACTGGCAGTCCCTTAAACTTTAAGCATTGGAAACTGCATTCATGGAGCTCAACAATTAGGATGTTCCTTTAATATTCCATTTTCCCCTGATTTGCATTTACATTAATCGAGCTCTAACTGTTGTTCAGCCATCAATAATTTTGCGGGCTGGCTTAAATTTCGTTCTCGTTACTATAATTGTATGGTACAAATTCCCTGTTCCCTTGCATTTAACAATAATACGAATATAGAGTTTTATGTTTCACAAGAACATGTTGGTAGCATATACATACATCGCTTATACTTTTGGTTTTAATTAATCAATGTAGTCATATGTTTAGTTACAAATATTTTTAACCTGGCTATCAATGTCTTATGTAATTTTTCGCTTAATTAAGGCGCAAACAGAGCCTCCACTAAGAAGATATAAGATAACATATAATATATATACAAAATTATTCATAAAATGCATTCATCAGTTGTTTATAACCTGGCAAAACGAAATTATTTTTAAATCGTTTTATACGATTGATTGTTTATTTTAATTTAACAGTTTCGCTACCATTTATGCTCGTTGTAAGCTTCTCATATTTGGTCGAAAACGAAACTTGTATTGCTGCAATCCTTCGGCTGCTTGCAATTTAGCCATGGCCAGGATGTTGTTTTATTTGAATAATTAAAAGGCGCATATACACACACACACACTCTGGGATATATAGAGGCAGAGAGGAAAATGAGTCCTTGCCCGTCTGGCTGTCGGCAGTCGTCAGTCGGCAGTCGGAACGTTATCAGCGCCAAGGCTTTCGGTAAAGGGAATTATGCATATGTATTTGTAAATCTAATGTCCTGCAGCACACCGCAGCTGAATCAGAAACAGGACGAGAACCAGAAACCAGACCCCGACAGCCCAGTACCCAGATTCCGAAACCCAACGGCCAACGAATTTATAACTGATTTCTGGTGATTTAGTTGGCTCGCCAAATGGAATGAACCGAGTAGCGGACGTCCACGGTTCCTGCTTTTGCACACAGAGAAAAATAACGAATCATAATATATATTTAATTTAAAGTGTTGTTTCTTAAATTATCAGGTTTCGATTTGAACTTATTTGAATAATTACTTTCATATCTTTTATCTAAAAGAGTAGTATCTACATTTAATTGTTTCTACGGTATGAGCTCAACACAATTATACTGATTTTGACATATTCTGGTTATATTTTCCTCGGTGCTTCCACTTATTATGCAAAATGCCGCACATGGACCGTCGGATGATGGCCAGGGGGGTCCGAAAGGAGGACCAAATGGTTTGGACATGTCATGACGGAGCGCGTCTCATTTATATTGCATGGCTGCAATGCCATGCAATGCCTCGGAGGCAGGTCCAAAGATAGATACAGCCAGCCGGCTTGCATTGAAATTCATGGAAATCCAGGGAAAATATAAGTGCAAAAATGTGGCACAAGGCCGTGTGACGGCACAAAAGTTAATTGAAATGCTATCAAAGCATATTCAATTAATTTAAATTAGCTCAGCGCGGCACAACACAAAACGCAATGCCCGCGGCGCTGGGGGCCAGGCCACCGCCAAGTTTTCCAGCTTTCCCGCTCTCGGTTTCCACTCCGCCGCTGCTATGTTAATTATATGCGCCAAGGCTGCCGCTCTGCCAAACTAAACTAAATGGCAAAAGTTTTTCCCCCCTGTCAAGGCAAGCGACGACTGCCAATGATAAGAGAGCGAAAACCGAATCGGGGAAATCAGGAAAATTCGACGGAGTGGTGGGAGGCAAGCAACGCCTTCATTAATCAATTATTGCAAACCATTTACTGCCTTGTTTTCAACTGAACAGAGCAACAATCAGCCCATCAGCCCTTGGCATAATATTTATTAAAAATGGCCTCCGAAATGTTAATGTAAAGCAAATCGCCCCGAGCAACTGTCGCAAGTGCGTCCATCAGTGTCGTCGTCATCGTCGGTTACTGGCATCTCAAGTGCGACGGCAAATGTAATTTTGTTTATTTCACATGTCGGACGGAGCTGTCAGCTCATTGACAATGTCAGAATTCCAATCAAAATGCAAATTAATAATAAACAAAAATGGTTTGGCATTTACTCACTCTCTCGCCGATGCGATCAAATTAAATTTCAATTAGCTGTCAGAGGGCGTGGCTAAGACGACGACGTAGCTGCAAATTAGACAATCGGAAAGCCTTTTGACGCATTTTCCATATAGCTTGCGGTTATTTTTAAAAGGGCAATTGGAAACTTCACCCATTACATACACTTGGACATAAAGATCACGTATCTATTGAATGTAACCTATTCGTTTTATTATGTAAATGGGAAGATGTCCATTATAACAAAGGAAACATTACTCTAACAACAGCATCTAGATTCAGAGAAGGAGATATATTAAAAAAATAAAATGAAATGCCTGAGATCTATTTAATTAGCTCGGATATTAATTGGATCTCCCTGACTGGCTCCTCGTGCGCTTATTAACGTTTTGCATTTAACATTTACATGGAGCCTGCAGTGGGCGAAATCGTCGGTCGAATGGTCAGCCGCAGATGGTCAGGAGCATCTGGTTTTTGGCCCCCGATCCTGGCCTTTATGCAACTAAATTATTTAGTTCTGTGGCCGGAAAAACAGAGGCAGCCCCAGAAGCAAGTGGCACGGAACTGCGACTGCAAGTGCGACCACGATGGAACTGCCAGTCGGCAACTGGCCAAAAACTCACTGACATGGCCAGGCATCAAATGATTGCCCCAGACACTTTATAATGCATGAGAGTCTGCACCAGAATCAGGAGCGGCAGCAGCAGCAGCAACAATAATGACGGCGGCAGCAGCAGCAGCAACAGGAAGAGGCCGCACAATGAGCATGAACACGAGTAACCGAATTATTTATATTTAAATTGTTTTGGTTGCCGCTGCGCACTCGTTGTTGCCTTTGAGTTTCGCATGTCTATTTGCCGTGCACACGAAACCCGGCCCGGCCACCCAGTACCCCGAGATCCCCGAATCTCCTCCGCATCATGGAGGCCCCGATTCCCTGGCTTCCACCTATTATCCACCCCCCCAACGAAACAGACTCTCCCTGTGAATCCTTTGCTTTCGTGGCCATGATTATGTGGCAGTGGCAGCCTTTGACTGTGCCGGAAAATCTGGTGTGAGGCTGGCCCATGCACTGTAGACAAAATTGTGTAAGGTCATTAGAAAGTCCTTAAAAACTTTAACGAAAAATTCAGCTTAAATAATTAGGCTTACTTTAAATTAAATATGTTTGTTGCGTGATATCTGATGGAACTATTTTTGCATTTCAGTAACAGAATTTCAATCCCAAATGAACATTACTTATATTACAAAAGTGAAATACAATCAGTATTTTTAATAACACATCAATGGCAATAAAAAAGTCTTCGAACTCTGCAAACATTTTGAAAATCTTCAGTTCTTTGTTATTAAAATTTTATTAAAGACATTTTGCCAAAGCAAATATTTCACGACCGCTGTGAATAATTTAGAAGGCGTAACTTAAAATGTAATCAATTTTTTTTTTCGAGTGCTTCCGGCAGACAGGATCCGTGTCCTGACCAGACCCCGCGTGAGCTTTATTTATGCATTTCATTTGGGTCTGCTTGCTGGCTGGGAGGAGGCAAGCAACTCTGGCCAGGAGATGGGGATTGTCTGTCGGGTTTCGTTCGCCGTTCCGACTCGCCTTTGAGTTGATGTATTAAAAATTTTCACACATGGCAGTTGGCTGGCTGGGCTCGCTGGGTTGGCTGGGTCGGTCGCCTCACAGCTTGCACTGAAATTTGATTTTGCAGCACCCACCGGCTGAAGCCACGAATTACCATCCGTCCCGTGCTCCTTTCATCTGGAACTTTGGCCGTGCACTTTTCGGCGCTTGATTTGCGTTGAAAATGCGCTGCTTGACGCTGGTTTTTCCCCCGCCGAAAAACGCAACTCTGTCGGGGATGGGGGGGCTCACCCGGCAAAAGCTTTTGACGGTGCGTTCATTATGATTAGCAATTTTCCAGGGATGAGCTCAGAGCTCAGAGCGAGTATGTGTGCGTGTGGGGTGTGTTTTGCGTCGGGGGAAATGCCTGGGGTTTTTAATAAGAATTTTTGTTGGCTTAACGCTGCATTCGGTAGCAGATGGAGCGAAGGTGAGCACAGGTAGAGGGTTAGCGAGTGGCTTTTGTGGATTTTGTCAGGTGCACCACGGTTACTTATTAATTTTGGCTGGATAAGCGCGCAAACATGAAGCTCGTGTTACATAATATAACAAGTTTTTCGCTAAAAATAAGCGTGTTTGTTTAAGTAAGCAGCTAAAGCTAACAGAATTAGGTATTCATATTTGATTTGAACATTTCCATTAGCACTCTTAGACTTATATATATTAGATATTTGAGGATGAGCTTCTATCCGATTCTATTTAAAGTATTAAATTGTGTTTAATTTATCAATAAAATGGAAGTTGATATTTTAGTGTGTGACTCTTGACATTTTTGATGAACGCAACATCTTATATCTTTTCCTTTGTAATTTCTCTTTTATTTTTTTGAGTTATGTGGAAATGGCTTTTTGGCGTGCTGCTTTCCGTCTGTATTTTTTACTATTAACCATAATGCTGTCTGGTTCGAGTTCCACTATGGCTTCTTGCTCCTTCTCGTCCTCCTCTGAGGCTGCTCTGACATCTTGTGGCATATTCGCACATGGAATTGCATTTTCGCGTCATTGTTTGATGGCTTCCGCTGGTGATGCCTCTTCTGCTGCATATCCTTGCTACTTAAGCTTCCTTTTCGCTGAAGCGCTTCCTGTTGCCATTCCTTGCCATTGTGGCAGCTCCTGTTGTTGTCACATTGCACCCTGTGCACATCCTCGAAATGCATTTAGCATTCGTTCGCTCGTTTTTATCTTTTAGTTTTATTTATTATTTTTTGTGTAATTTTATTGCTCATGTTGGGGCTTCTTTTGGGCTTCAGCTGTAACTGTAACGCATTGTTGTCAGCGTCAGCGCGTGCCACATCCTCTTGGACTGTGTATCTAGTTTTTCTCTGGCAAATGCCAACATGAAAATTGCATAATCCACGCATCGCGATTTATGACTTTTGTGGCAGCGTGAGTGATGGCAGGACAAACAAATGTAAGGGAAATGCTGCAAACGAAACAGGGAAATGCAAACCGCCTGTCACTTCTTCTTGTGCCAGGGCGAACATTTTCATAAAAAACGCCATAATATCCTTCAGACTGTGCATCTCTCTCGTGGGAGAGATAGAGAGAGATCAAGGATGCCAGCGCCCTTAACCGCAAGGCATTACCATCGGAATCCTGAGGTTAATCAGCAATTTAGTGCGCAAATTGATAGGCATCTTAGCTGCGGCACCGCAGCGGCGATTGTTCAATTAGCCGCCAATGCAGTTGGCCTAAAACAACGCCCTGGCCACAAGCGGCTTTCCTTCGAGAGCCAATCGAATGCTGCATAATTAATTTGCGAAATTTCGAGGCAGCTGCACTTGACTTGAGCACAGGCGATGTTGAAATTACACAGGGAATTAAAATATGGTTAGATTCCCTAATTTTTTGTCGAAAGTATGAATCTTATTAATACAAAATATCTTATTTATTCTTATTATTTTAAGTCTTCATAATGCTTAGTCACTCTAACGAATTATCAGAGTGACCTTATTGCGTAAAATACAAAATTAAGGCCACACTTAACATATTTAGAGTTTGAAATTTGATAACCTAGAAATATAATTAATGTTGAAAACTTGACTCTTATTTTTTAATTGGACTTTCAGTACATCTCTACCTTTCTCTTTCTTTTGCTTTAACCCCTGCCTTTTCGCTCGCTTAAAGTCTTATTGCGTGAGGCACTTTTGTTGAACATTTTGAGGCCAAATATGAATGGGCGAGCATAAATTTGTGACACTTTTTGTGGCATTTTACGAGGCAGGTCCATTAAAATGGGGCCACATGTGCCACCACACACACACACTCAAACACACTCTCAGGCACAGTCGCAGACAGGGGCAGGCCTCGAGGATGTCCGATGTGGGGAAATAAAATGAAATACATAAATTTTGCAACGATTTGAGAGACCGCATTTTATAATTGAATCACGTACGACATTTTCAGAGGCGAAGGCGCGCGCGCGGAAATAGGAAATAAGTTTTGTCGCTGATATAAATTAGAATCTTAAGGGATTGCCATCGCTGGCGACTTAATCAATACTGGGTGCTATCTTTCAGTTTCTCTTCCAAAGAAGGCCTGCCGCACCCAGGCTGTTCACTGAGAAAAGTTCCATAAACAGCAGCTTAAATTTGATGACATTTTACATTCGGAAACCAGGTATTTAAGCTGGAAATAGTAAGAAAACTATTGTAATGAGAGTTGTGCGTTCGAGGAGAGTTTCTACTAATGCAAAGAATAAATTATTCAAGGAAATCAAACCTATTTTTATGGCAAATAAAACTAAAAAGTATTATATTATACATTTAAAATAACAATAGACAATTTCCATTAAGGATACCTTAATTTTTAAGAGTATTTATTTTGGTTCTCGTCGCTAATACAATTTGTTTCCCGTGCTTTTGCCAAGAGGCTGCATTTTAAAGGCTCTGTCTGACATTGCCGTGAAATTTATGGGACTTGTTAGGCGGCGCAGAAAAGTTGCAGCGAGTTTTTCTTTGGCACTTTTGGCAGCCGGCAAAAGTTGCATGTGTGCACTTCCGTTTCCGTTTATTAGACCGTGAGTGTGTGCGTGTGTGTGTGTGTGCGTGCGAGTGTGTGAAAGAAAGGCAACCTTTTGATTTACTTAGAGGCCGCGGCACGTTTCCTCCAAAGAAACGAACAATTGCCAATTCGCAAACAAAATACAAATCGAAGACGATACGAATTGAGCTCATGCAAACTTTTTGTTTTATGGCCCACACATACACACATACACACACACACACAGGCGAAAACACATACACAAACAACTACAGAGAGAGAGAGAGAGAGAGACACACACACAAGCATTTTGAGAACGACACGCCGACATTTTGTATCAGTGTGTGCACACTCCATTGAGCCCCAATGATGCGTACAAAATGCAACAGCAACAATTTTTCGGCATTTTTTTTAAATGGTAATTTTTTCGACGTCTCTTTTCGATTTCATCCCCCCGCCTCCCCGCCTCTCGTCCTCATGCTTATTTCACGTTTTTTTTTCCGCTTTCCCCTATCCGATTTTCGCTGCCACATAGAGAGCACATTACATGGAAAGCGCTTTTCCATTATTCGTTATTGTTGACGGGGTTGTGTTTGTTGTTTTGCCATTGTCCGCATAAAAATGCATTGATTTTATCAAGTGAAAAAATCAAAAATGTTGACATGGCCGCCGCATAGGGCAATAAAATATGGTAAGTGCATCGGTGGGCGGCGGACATATCCCGGGGTCGGCGAGGAGGGGGGGCCTCGATATCTCCGCCGATTTACATTAGTTTGTGGGCAATTTATGCGCAGGCATACAGACATACATTGTTAAATCGGTGTGCTGCAACTTTTTGAAAATAGTCAGTTAGCCGCTCAATTTTTCGAGGTAAAATGCGGACTGCCTCCTTTTTTGGGGCTTTTAAATAATGGTTTAGGCATTTCTGGATAAATTTAAATATTTAAACTTAGATATTTGCCAAAACTTGTAATTATATTTGCCTAATTTTTAAGGATTTTACGGATATTTCCAAATAATGCAAGGA
This sequence comes from Drosophila parvula, assembly GCA_018904695.1. Lineage (NCBI taxonomy): Eukaryota > Metazoa > Arthropoda > Insecta > Diptera > Drosophilidae > Drosophila > Drosophila parvula. Next base: position 21,450 of record JAEIIG010005441.1, read on the forward strand.
AGCTTCTTTTATATTAGGACAGAAGTTTCCTGAATAAAAAAGGCTCATACATTTTTTATTCAATTAAATTAAAAAAGTAGCTTAGTAAAGTAACCATTTTACAGAATTTCTCCTTCTCTTAAAGGCTAAATTTAAGCTAATACATAATTAATATAAACTTTCCGTTGAGCTATTGCTATTTTGTTTGCTTGAAAAGTACAATTTCCGATTGCTATTTGTTCGTAGAGACAGGGCCACCACCGGCGGCATTCATCTAATTGGCTAAAACTAATATGTGGCCCATGTTTGCAAAGTCTTTCGAGTGTTTTTGAACCAACAACAACAACCCGGTAAAATTGCAGTCCAAAAACAGCTAAGCATGTGGCACGGCCAAGTGTCTAAGCCAGGCTGGGCAGCCAAGTTTAGGCCCAGTCCCCCCACGGCCCAGACTGAGGTTTGGGGCTGCTTTGCGGCATTTTGTCGAGATTTGTTGAGAATTTATGCGCTACCTTGGAGAATTTATGAGTTGCAGTCGAGTGAATTATTTTATCATACGCATGCAGCAGCAACACACTCGATCCTGTGGGTAAATGTGTGCGTGTGTGTGAGCCAGCATGTAAAGTGCTTGCCACAACAAGCAGCAGTAGCAGCAGCAGCAGTAGCAGCAGCAGCACAGTTTAAGCTACTAATTTCACATGCAAAAGTCTTCACTAAGCCGGCATTTTAATCTTGGCCAAGTGGTGGTGTGCGTCGGGCGTGGCTATGGGCATGTAAGTAATTAAGCGCTCGCACTGCCAAAATGCCTACACACTAAATAATAGCATTGGCCGGGGCTGGCATTACTCCCCTTTCACCGGAAAAAAACGTTCCTGATAAGGGATACATTTTTAAATAGTTATTTTTAAATAATAAGCATCGTTTGACTTATTTAGAATTATTTAAATTGGGTTTGTTTAACTTCTTAAAATATAGTTTTCAATAGGTCAAAGTCTGCATATTTGTTTGGCTTTTTGTTAGTTTTAAATAATTTGTTTTCTGGGCAAAGTGTTTGTTTTTCTTGGTGTAACTTTCAAACGAAGATTTTAGTTGTTGAAGTCGAGCAGGCAGAACGATTGATTTGCTTTTCCATTGAAGAAACTAACTCTAGACCTTGTCGAACAGTGCAGCCAAAACATACTTCTTATGCTGGAAAAAATGTTTATTAAAAGTTAATATTGCTTTTATACTTTTTTACCAAATAGTTACATAGAATTCTGATAAAAAATTCATATGAAAAAGTCACAGCTTCTTTGAGGAATTTAACTTTTTTGACATCACTGCTGCTGGATAACCTCCGTTGCGCTGATGCCTCTTCTGCTGCTGCTGCTGGCTTTGCCATTGTACTTAGGCCTAATGCCTTAGACTTGTTTGCAAATTGCATTGGTATAACAACAAGCTGGCGACGGTTAGTCGCTTCTGATTTGGGCGGGCTCCCAGCTCTACCGATTCTTCTCGCAGGACTCACCGGCATTGCACCGTTGCCGTGTCCGTTGCCAGGTGTCTAGATTGCAGTTCGTGCCCAGGCCCTGGCTAATCAATTTGCATGCTACGCAAGCTGATTTACCTGCCTGATGCTGCCACCTGTCTCGTCTCGCCTTGGCCTCCTGCTGCCGTTGGCTTTTCATTTAATTTCCAGTCGGCATCGGTACTCTCCTCCATTCACTAGCACTGCACATTTGCACATTCTGGTGCCGAGTCACGTAACTACCGTCACCGACTATTGCCTCTCGAAATGAAAAAAGTTTTTTAATTTTACACATGCTGCGATTAAGATGTCAAAATGTCAATTGTTGCCAGAGAAATATGTAGCTGGCAAAGCGAAAAGAAACTATTTCAAGTATTGCAATTTGCATGTACAAATCTGTCTACAATTTTAATAAATGTAGTTTGAGTGTTTTTTTTATAAATATATTTACAATTTCCCTGAAACTTTGAATTACACAAATTGTGCTATGTAGGAATGTAGGAGATTGTACTTGTTTTAAGGATTTCTTTGCTATGCTTAATAATGAAGACATCATCCAGGATCTACAATATTGTATATTGCATCATTACATACATGCATTCAGATTTCATCCACTTATTTATTATATCGTTGAAGACGAAGTTATTGCCCATTTAAATTGCTATATAATTACTAAACGATCAAACAGTTAAATATCTTAATGGTCTTGATCTTGCTTCAACGATAAATGGAGTATAAATATTAAATAAAACGCAAATGGAGTGAGCCCTGAGTAAATAGCCTCTGATATTAAAGACGCGTGCTATCAATTAGTCTGGCCAGCACTTTGATCTGGCAAAAGGGTTTCGATGGGTGGTGGAATGGCCCAGCCCCGTCCATTATGTCTATTACGAACCTGCCATGTGCCAACAATCTCGGCATGAATTAATTAAATGCCAGAGCACATAAAATACAAAATTGTTGCCTGCTTTCTATATACTTGTGTATATTCGTGTGTATATGTGGGTTATGGCTACTTTGACGTATTTGCCGGGCATAATTAGCTTCATTACTCATTCATCTCTGCATTCATTCATTAGAAACCAATTGACAGTTTAATTAAGTTTTCGCTTTTCGTCCCCCCCACCGTTTGTCTTCGCTTTGGCCCCGATGCCAAACTTTTCCTGCAAAATAAAAAGTTTAAACAACAAAAAAAAAAGGGAACGGGGAACTGGGGACTGTGGAGTTTCGGTGGTGGTTGGGTCGTAAAGGGGATCTACACAAAGTGGTGGCCGGCACTGGCTAATTGGCACCCAATTAGGCATAAATATTTGCCTGTGTGGGCAATAAAACAATTATTCGTGCCATACTTCTTCGCCGAGCGGCGCTTTTGACTCTTCGCATCGGGCCCACGGAGAACTGGACGAAAAGCAGCCTTTGACCTTCTCAACGGGGTTCTGCGGTCCTGATTAGGTTCCCTAATTGAGCATAGTTAAATGCATAAGCTGATTGTGGGGTGAACAAAAAAAAAAACATTAAAAAGTTCCCTCAAAAGGGTTTCGAGTGCTAAAAGAGTTGGTAGGAATCTAAACTTTTAGTTGGTTGGCTTAAAAGTAGGGTCACTAATTCTATTTTTCTTCTTTTTTTATAATTTAATTCTTGATTTGAATACTATGTGGGAATTCCCCATGCCCTGCAATAATTTTATACCATTTTTAGATAGGAAAATTATAAATATATTATATACACTTGTCCTTATGATTAATTTTAAAGTTAATCTAATTTCAAGTGGTTTCAAGTTATTTATTAATAGCATTTCGCCTTTCTTCTCCCAGGAATATAATCCTTTTGAGAGTTCCTAACCTTTGCTTAACTTAGCTGCTTTTCATTCCGAAAACTTTGTGATTTCCATTGAAAACTTATGGTAAATGCTCTTCATTCCACTTTAAACCCGAATTCTGGGCACTTAGTTCGCGTTTCATGCTCCTCGGCCTGCTCCGACGACGACTAACATTCAAAGTTGGCAGCATCAAGCCACATTGTTAGCGCTAACTACCAGAAAGGGCCTCTGGCGTTTTCTGTTTCAGGCTGTGTCCTGTTAATGAAATGTCGAATCATGAGCGAGGACCCCGTGTCCTGGTTCCCGTTTCATGTGTGTGTGTGTGTGTGTGGGTGCGGCTTGTTCGCGAAAGTTGCAAAAAGCGCCGCGAGACAAAATCTGACGTGGCCTGGGATGTGAGTTACCTGTGTTGCCTTTCCACTGGGGGGAGGGTGCTTGGGAATGAGGCTGAGAAGGGGGATGCGGCCAGGACCCGGATGCTGTACATCAAACTGCCACGGCTGCCGTTTCTGTTGCATGTTTATCGTGTTTGCGGCTCATTAAATGCGGCTCATTAGGCCAGGTCAGAGCTCAACTGCTCCCCGTAAAATCACGGCTGCAGCGTCGAGGAAATTTCCAAACGATTTTATGATCCTTCTCTCTCTCTATATATATACAAAATATAGAGGCAGCAAATTAATATGGGTTTCAGTGCGCCTGTTTGTTTGTACAGGACATATCGAAATCCGAAAGTAGCAATCATATCAAATATTATACTCCAAGTTAAACAAAAACAGAAGCGTAATCAAAATCCATGCAACACATGAAGCAGCTAGAGGGGTTAGTAGGGTTGCTCGTTATAACCAATGAAAGGATTAATAATAATAATTAACCAAAGAAAATCAAAGATTGTAATTATGCTTACACCATGATCATGAATGCTTTTAGTTATCATTTTTAAGGATTCCCTTAATAATATTTATATTCCAAAAATATTCTTAGTTATATCCTGGGTCTACCCTAAGGTCCTGCTGTGTATTGCAGACAAAACTCACTCCATATCCGGCAGAAATCCAAATGCAGGGACTAATTGAAATCGACTATGTTGATCACGGTGGACTCCCCCAATCCCTCGAAATGTTGTTGCCTTCTGCCGTTGACAGATGTCGGAGTGGAGTCTCCTACATCCATTCTTCCCTTTTGATGAATTGATGCAATGCTTAGGCCTTTTTATGAGCCAAATCCCCGTGTCCGTGTGTTTGTCTGGCCGCCTGTGTGTTTGTGGCTGACAAACAGCTTAAAACCTTGATGGACATTAGGGCAGGGGGCGAGCGCATCGGTATGTGGGCAGTTTTACATTTCAACGTCTGTTGAGGCAAAACCAAAAACCAAACCCAGGGACCAGGACCAAAACCAGAACGGACGATGGGTAGCGTAAACAAAAGCGCTTTGAGGCCTCTCACTCACTTTGGCTAGGTAGCAATTACTGTTTGTTTATGCATTTGTTATTGTTGCCGCTGCAACTGAAGAAGTAGAATTGAAATTTCAAATTCATAATTGAATTGGAGTTGTGTTTGCTGCTTGGCTGGCACCTTCAAAATTTATGAACTTAAGATAATTAATTGGAACTTAAAACCATAACCTGATATACAAAATATTTCCAACTAATAGCCACTGTCTTTATAAATATAGTACTATTTATTAGAAGTAATACAGATAAAGGACTTGAAAGGTTTATTTTAAAGACAACTGGAAATTAACATATATAAAAATGTCTAACAAGATTTCGGAATGTCTTGTTTGTGAAAGAATAAAACACATTTTAACACTCTGATTAAATCTTAAAACAACACAGCCAACAGCAGTAAATAATCCTTAAATTTTCCAATAAATTGATTAGATATTTCCGATATTCGATATATATACGATTAGATTCCGATAACCGATTAAAACCAGAGCACCAAGAAACGAAAATGCAAGTTGTTTTCCAAACAATACTCCTAATTTAATAAAACTTTAAATAGAGCTCTTTATAAACATTAAAATCCATTCCTAAGATGTCATAATATATTTTAGACTACTTCCTTTAAGAAACAAATTAATCGCACATGAGCTAAGCCTTAGGTACTGCATTTTTCCCAGTGCATCCAGTTCACCACAAATGAAGGGCATGTGGGGTCGCCAAAGGCTGCGTATTTGAGTATATGTGTGGTTTAATTGAATGCAGTTGCAGTCATCCAAAAGTATCCAAAAACCATTGGCAGCCATTGGAATCGCTTTGATCATTTGGCCGGAGACGAAACGAAAAGTGTACAAATGCTAAAAGTGCCAGCTCTCCACTATGGGCACGTCCATTTGCTGATATTTTGCTTAAAATGCATAAATCACCAATTGCTGCAGTGTCATAAGCGTTGCAATGCACATCCCATATACTCGGAGACAATAAATAGATATGCGCCTGCATACGAAAATCAAACACGGGATATTATTATTTTGTGAGCTCGGCAAAAAAGCTAAATAAGAAAAAAAAAAAACAAAACAGAAATAGATATGGAAAAAAAGACACACAGAGAGCAATGAATTCAACTAGAACGAGCCAACGTGCAAATCAAAGGCAAAAATTCGACCCTCTCCGCCAGTTGCAATAAATCTGCTCGGGCAGTCATAAATATTGATTTCGAAATTGTCCCTTTTGCTTGTGTGTGTGTTTGAGTGTGTCCTGTGTATCGCCACCACGCCCACTTCACCCTACTTCACTTAGATTTGTCGCTCATATTAGCTGCAGAAATGAAAATCGTTTTCCAATCGTATTCTTGTCGTTTACCTTTTGCTCTCCACCGGGTTGCCAGCCATTGCTTTTCCGATTTTCCGACACACTCCTGTGTGTTCCCATTCAACTGTAATTTGCAGTTGCTTTGCCTGTCCTTGTTATTCCTTTGCTGACAAACGTTCTTATTCCGAGCATACTCTTTCGAATTCAAAGGTTCTTTCTAAAGAAGTTTGTTACCAATAAGAACTCTTTTCAGGAAAGTAAGATTACTTATCATATATATTAATGTAAAAAGAAAACTTACTTTAAAATAATTATTATGATCAATCGTTATTTATTAAATAACGTTGTCTTTTTATATACATGTTAATCTCTCCGCAAACATTTCTTTTAAGAGTAATCCTCTTTCGTTAAGGCAGAAATAGTTATAGTAATTTTCAGTCAATATAGGAACTGCAATATCCTTTATTTTTGTTTTGTAAAAGAGTAACATTGCAACCATTTAAGTAATATTTCATTTACTTCTATTAATAAAGTCTAGTTTCTTTCTGAATCATCTAAAATTAGCAGAGCATTTAGCCCTCGCAGTCTTACTCCAAATTTCTTACCTTTTCGAGTGTTAAACTCAATATTTTCAATATGATGGCAATCGGTTTTTTTTGTTTGCTTTTTAATGCTTTCGTCATTGACCGTCAATGGTTCCCATGGATTCATCTCATGTCGCTCATCTTGTGCCATTGTCGTTGTTCCTGCTGCTGCTGTTTGGCAGAAAAGTTTCGAATTTATGATCCGTCACTGACTTTAGAATTATGGCCAATGCTCTGACAGTCAGGTGGTCGGTCCACCAGAGCGATAGAGACAGTGAGACAGCGAGAAAGAGAGAGAGAGAGAGAGAGGACGACACACATGCTTGGCCCAGACTGAAATTGAAATTAAAGTCATAATTCATTGCCGGCCAGAGTCGTGGGAGAAGACGTCGGCTTAAAGCTGCCAGCCGTCCAGTTTCTGATTCTGCGATAGGGAATTCACACAGAAAGAAAATAAGCAACTTATTCCTTATTTTTACCAGACATAAAACGTATTAAATGTTTAAAATTATGAAGTATTTATGTAATTTATTATAATTTATCACTAACTTCTTTCAGCAAAAATGTAGTATAATAAAGGGATTTAAGAGGATAAAATAATTATCACTCTTAACTAAAGAATTAAATTCCTTACATATTTTTTATATTTATAATATTTTTTTATTAAAATATCCTAGATTTTTCTGTGTAAGAGATCACAGTTTTTCCTGTTGCTGTTGGCTGGTATCTTTTCCGCCCCTCTTGCAGCTGTTTAATGGGCTTTTATGGCCCCTGACCAGCGGAGAGTTGGGATGGCTAATCTGGCCCCCAGACAGGACACACGGCACATCCTTGTGTGAGCCTAAGCCGGCACATCTGGCCGGAGTGTCCCTGCCTTTATTGGCTGCCTTGGAATTGAACTTGTGCGTGAACTTCAAATGTGTCGCCATGTGCTCGTGTGTGTCTATATAGTTGACAATTTTTGGGTTATAAAAACACCATCATACTCATCACTGGACGCTGACAGTTTTTGTATTCCCCAGGGATTGGTTCCTAGGATTTCGACTGTTACTAAAGCTTATGTCTTATCAGTTCAGGCTTTGATTAGTTGTCGTTTATTTAATGCCCTCTTATAACGTATATGACGTATTTGCTCCTTGCCCTGCCGGCTCTATGAAACCTTAACAAATATTGGCTATTTCCTAGAATTAATTATTAGAGCCAAAGTTTCGTGTAACACAATTTACTATTAATTAGCAATTCACTATTTTTTTTAACAAGAATTCATTCTATCTCCTCTGTAATATCAAGTGCAATGCATACTATTATTTAATTTGATTACAAATCGATAGATTTTAATCATCATCGTTGATTAAATTTCCATTTCGCCGTTGACCACAGACGATTGTGGAAGGTGTGAAAATTGTGCCGCTGAAAACTCAATTTGTAATTTTATCACACTCGCCGCCGTCAGCATTTGCAGTTCAGTGCCAAAAATGATTTCTCTATTACCCGAACACTCTCCGCCTCCCCGCATTTCGTTGACATTTTATCCAATTACAGCATCACCTTTGACGTTGAAAAAAAAAAATAAACAAAAAATCGTTATGAAATAAGACCAAAAAAAAAGGCAGAATGTGAGGCAAATAAATTTGCTAGGGGGACCTAAGCCTGACAAGGACCTCATGTGGGTCGGTGTATTGTTTTTAAATATTGGCACAAAATCAAATTATCTGCTATTTGTCAATAAATAACTCTGGACAAAGGCGAAACTTTATTAAAATTCACCACAAAACGTTGCAGTTTCCGGTTTCAATTACGCCATAAATTTTCGGCTCTACACGCCCGCACATGGTGATTGCGGGGGCGTGGCACTCGGAAACGAGAGTCAGCAGTATAGGCGGTTGTGTCTGTCGGTCATTCGATGACATAAAGCCCCCTGCACACAGCCATATTGAAATTTAAAGCCCTGTTGGCAACTTGTCGAAATTTACAACCAGTCCCTGCCCAAGCCGGATCAGCCATTCCTAGTCCGTGCTACCCCCAAGGCTTACCTTGTTCGGCGAAACACGAAATATGAGCCAATATAAAAGCAATAAAGTAGAACCGGACATGCAAATAGACCAAAATCAAATCGGATGTATGCCTAGGCGAGTCCCCCCCCCCAAAGGGATGCCGAGTACATGCGAAAAATATATATGAAATATAGTTCCTAGCACAATTTGAAACCCTCAGGGACTTGCCTGTCTTAACAAAGTGTTTATTAACAAGGAGCCTGTGGCACTGTGTCTTGCCTTATGAATTATTATAATGGCCACTAAATGAAATTATAAATTGCATTGGCCACGAAACTCTGGCACAGATCAGATCAAATGACGACAGCGCGCGGCCATAAACATTAATAACCAATATGCCAGGCGGTTGGCGGCAGGTAGAAGGTAGAAAGGTAAAGGAAGACAGGCGTGTGAAGCGCATAAACAAGCCGCAAAGGATTGCAGCGAAGAAAGGCCAGATCCTAGTTGCCGGCAAAGCCACTTTCACAATTTATGGCAGCGGAGGATAGGTGGAGCACACACAAAAAAAAAAGAAAAAGAAAATGGAAAAGAAAAGCAAAGTTTGTTACTTTGGCACGGCTTTCACCGATGATGCATTGATGCGGATTTAAAGTTTAAAAGGTTTCGCGGCCGCGAAAAAAGATCCACAGACCGCCGCTCTGACAGCCATTTGGCGTTTTGGCGCATAATAAATTCGAGCGGCAGACACACGGTTTAATTTATCATCAAACGCCTAGCGGATGGCGAAAGGCGAAAGGAATTTATTGGGCTAACTTATGGTTGGCAAACCAGTGCCGGAGTTGATGGCTTCGTGGCTTTTTCCCTGGCAGCAAGGTGTCTGCGCATAGTTTATTTCAAATTGGCTGGCTCCTGCTTCTCCGCCACCAGCAGATTGATTGGGCTGATGAATGAATGCTCATGAGCCGGTTGGTTGGGCTGCCTTGGCTAACTCCCCATTGTGCTGGCAAAAAGAGTTTAAAAATTCCATTATATAGCTTGGTATTTTTACAGCACTATTTACTTTCGATTGGTTATTTATTGGCAGTTATATTGGTAGGGCGAAAAACAAGAGCTGTGTTTCTAATGCAGGAATTACAAATACACAAAATAAATGCTGGTTTTTTGATAGATTTACAAGTGCCTTTTAGCTGGATAGAGATTTTTTAGTAAATAATTTGAAGTATAATATTTAAGCTTTGTTAAAGTTATTCGTGAATAATAATGGAATATATATTCCATGTGTATTTCTACATATCTCAACCTCGTAAAATAATGTTTTGTTTTTTTACGTAGGCATTTTATTAATCTGAGAAAAAATAAGAGGAATATGTAGCTCAGCTTAAGCTGAAAAATATAAAACTGCGACAACGCTAATCATCCCCCGAGGAGGCATACCAATATCCTGGCATTGAAAAATCCTAGAACAGGGAAAGATTCATAATTTCAAAGTTGAAACTCATGTGGAGAAAAGCAACTGCCATGACTCGCCAGTATTCTCAGATATGGGATAGTAATAAAAGGGCACGCTTCGATGGGCAGAGACGGCATCTTCAAATCAGGCAGAAAAATGCTGCCGTGTCTGACTAGCTACAGATACTCAAGTGTCTGGGTATGTGTGTCCACTGAGAAAAGAGATTTTTAATACCTCGAATTTTTATATTTCATAAAAAGGTTTGTTTTGGTGTTAGTCAAGGCTTGTGAACATAATATGTTTAATACTAACTTGGCACACTTTAAGATGGGCATTATTTGGATCTATTTTGTTTACTTTAGAGTTTCTTTTGATGTTTTTCTGTCTGTCTATCTTGTATCTGTGCTCCACATATCATTACGCTGAACATGACGATGCTGGAAGCACGTAACAAGTTTAAATTGCGCTCGTTGACTGTTGACTGCCGTGCGGAAGATGCCGATATCGATGCCGATGCCGATGCCTTGGCCGATTCCAAATGCCGGCCAAGTCATGGCCAACAGTCCGTAATTGAACCAGAAAAGTGTATTTATATGTAACGGAAATGATGCTGCACTTATGACCCTGCCCGCCAGCCAGCCAAACCGATATTTGCCTTTGCTAATAGATGATTATGATATCGTGTATGCATATAGGTAGGATAGGGACCCACTCCACGGGCGATTTGGAGGGGCGATAAGCGCTGTATTATGCATAATTGTGAGTGGAAAATCTGAAAATGGCTGAGCGGCAGTGCTTACAGGTGAATGTTGATAGGAAAGTGAGTGCAGGGAGCATTAAACCTATTTGATATCGCTTTAATATTGTGTATATTCTCTAAAAGAAAGCGAAATATTAACGCAGATAAGAGGAATTATTGTTTGGAACGGCTTGTAATCAGTATTTTGCATATAAGCAGAAACTTCGAGCTTCTAACTTCTTTTATATATATTTTTTTATTGAATTTAAGATCTCTTTGGAGAAGATGCCACTTAAAATCATAAACTTTTATGAAGATTAATTATATCTTTATTTTCTGCCCGTGCAGACATTACTTTTTATGAAGTTAAAGTTGAATTGATGTGTGTGATGTGTGCTGCTTGTTGTGATTTTCTTTCTACTTGCCTTTGCCTAATTTTATGGGCCCCGCCTACCCGAGATTTGTTCACCTGTTTGTTCACCTGGCGTTGCCTGCTTATCGGAGCAATGGAATAATGGCAGAGAGAGAGTGAGAGAGTTATCGGTCTTGCGAACTCTGTTGATTTTTATGACGGCTCGGTTTCGGCATTCGTGGGAATGCGTAAATGAAATTATTATCTGTGGGATTTTTGGCAAGCTGAATAAATACATTTTATGCCTGCTCTTCTGCGTATGTGTGTGTGTATTTTTATGGCCTTTGGGGCAACTCTTGCAGTAAGTGTTGCCTATTTGCTTAACATTTGCATTTATTGTAATGGGCCAAAAGTTTGCCTATATCAAAGTCATGCACGCTGTCAAGCATTAAGCGTTTAGCACAAATATACACACACGGACCGGTAGCGGAGGTGTGTCCTTACGAGCAACAGCACAGCTACACTTACATACACCGGCAGGCAGATGCCACACCTACATACATACAGCCAGACAAATACTCGTGCGCAGAGATAGACAGGTATGCATGCTAATGCTGCGTATACGTTATATTTTCAGCTGCTGCAAAACGCTTGGCGTAATGTAAGCGCGACTCCCTGCTCTCAAATATTTGTGCAGAGCCAAAAACGGGCACACAAATGTGTAACCAACACGCTATTTACTTGAGGCAAACTCACAGATACCAACACACACACACACTGCCACACCAGCACAGACTCACATACATATGTATGTATGTACATATCTGAATGCCAGATGCGACACAGTGCAAATAAAAATCTTGGGCAAAAAGGTGAAACGTGTATTAAATAATTCCTTTGTCGAGCACATTTTAATCGTGCAGCGGTAACGGCAAACAAAGGAGCCCCCGTACACAAGCCCAAATGTCCAGCGGGCAGAGCAAATATGACCCTCTACCCCTCCACCCCCTCCGCACTTAACCCGCTTCTCCTTAGCCCCGGCAGCCCTTAACCCTTTTTGGCGCCCCGAAAAAAAAGTGCAAACTTTGTAAAAATTCAGAAGCAGAAATTTCTTGTGTCCACGTACACGAGCTTTTTGGTCTGTGGTCGCGCATGCCAACTAAGTGGATTCGGGATCGCTGCACTGAGACAAAAAATGCTAGCCCTTATTGAGATGCATTCTTTCGAATATTAAAGGATTCTACTTTTTATAAAAGGAAACTAATTTGATATAATAGAATTTTAGTGATTAAGTTAACAAGAAATGTAAATTTTGAAACATATTTTCCGATAACTGGAAAGGATAATTTCTAAAATGACCCTTTAAAATGTGTCGGTTATTTTGTTTAAAGCTTAATATCAAGGTAATATCAAGGTTAATATCAAGGTAACCAGAAAGGTTACTTAATTAATGGCTCAAGCGCGGCTTTTAATTTAACTCCAAAATATATAAAACTAAAGGATTAAAGAAAGTAAAAGGAACCAATAAATGTGTGAAACTATTACTGGGTTGTACTTTTTCCCGCTGTGTGTTTGGATTTCGGACCACGGTTAAGCCTAGCAAATAGATGACAGCGGTGCAACGGTTTGACAGGCGTGTGAAGACAAATTTCTGAGAATTTTCGCTGGGGCGACGAATTCAAAGCAACGAAAAATGAAAATATAACACTCGTCCTGCCCTACACGGAAGGACACACACCGAAACCAACACGTACAAATATTGTGAAAACAAATAAAAGCGAAAAATGTACTCCTTTATCTGTGTGTGTGTTTTATATATGTGTGTGTATGTGTGTAGTGATGTGGGCTTTTGCGAGGCAGCAACCGTTGCGGTTTTGCGAGCATCAGCATCAGAAATATGTTGAAATAGAAGGGGAAAGGCAATGACAAAGCCATGCCATCTTTTTATTTATTTATTGTTTTTGTCTGTGCTGCTGCATTTGTGTTATTAGTGGCATTTGTTGTTGCTGCCACTGCCAGTGTAATAAAGTACAGGACTCACACTCGGCTTCGCTAAAAACTGTAGCGTCAGCTGGCATCATTCAGCATTATATTTCTATATTTTACGAGTGCGAGTACAAGAGCGCCCTTAAGCCAAAAATGCGATTTAATTTTTGATTGTTGTAACCAGTTACCTAAACGTAATATAATTTGCAAAACCTAAATACGATTATTGATGGTCTTAGCTTAAATAATAATATTGGGAAATGAATCCAAGAAGTCTACTTATTTGTTGATTAAATTTTAATTAAAGCATCGCTCTCAGTTGTCAAAAGTCAATTTATTTTTGCCTAAAACGATGAGCAGAGAATTCAATTTAAATACTCTTTTAAAAGTTCGGCAAATTTTAACAGCAAATATAACGCAAATTAAATAAACTTTATTTAAGTGCATTTAGTTTATGCAAATGAAAAATTTGTAAATGCCAAATGAGAATTGAAAATGAACAAAAGCCCCGTGCCTTGGCTTGCCTTGCATTATAGTATTTGATCCAATTTATTGATATAATTATCCGAGCAATTTGTTGTCCAGCACTTTTTGATATCCTCTCGCTGCCAGGATATGCCTGGACATGTACTATTATTTTCTTGTTATTTGTGTTCTCGACGGAACACCAGGGTTTGGGGCTGTAACTAAAGTCATCCTTTTTGAATTCGTTCGTTGTGTGTGCATATAGAAAATTGGTTATTAAATACAGAAAAAGTATGTAAATTACAGCAATAAATTCGATTCGGCATAAACCGTAATCAGATAATGGCAATTATCCATCTGGCAGTTAGTTGTTGCCTTCACAGAGTGAGAGAGGACACTAGGCTGAAATTTAAATGTTTCCAAGCTCGTTATCAGTTTTATGCAAATGAAAAGATAATAATTACATCCCACGCACGTTTGTCTTTGTGTGTGCGGCTTTGGTTTCCAAGCAATTAATTTACAATTTTCGGTTAACTGGCTGCCAAGAATAACAAAACAATTAATACAATCAAACAAAAACTTTTACCAAGAAAATTAAAGGCAATGCCCCCGCAAAACCAAGTAACGTGTCTTTTGCCAACAATCCCTTTCCACCTGTCGTAAGTACTTCTAGGATTCGTGTGGCAGCTACTAAACCGAAAACAACAAAGATGCAGCCACAAAAATGACAACATCTTACACAGCGAACTAAAATAATATGACTTAAAGTTGTTTCTTGATATTATATTCTAACAAAATGTGGACAATTTTATCTCAAATAAAATTACAACTTAGGAAAAGCCAAGCAAAATATGTGTAATTATTGGCGCTAAAAGAAATTAGTAAATATATTTTAGCATTTATCTCTACGATATTTAAATACACATTATATTATAATTTACTTTATTTCTAAAATATTATTATATCAACTTAATTTGTAAGTCTTAAATAGAATTCCTCTTTGATTTCTTTCCTTTTTTTTTAGTGTAGGATGTGACCACTGGAGAATTGACCAGTTTAGTTGGCTTCTCATTAAAGATTCAGCCTGGTTTCCAGGGAGACGTAAATCAAGGCTCATCCCGTCCCCGTCCCCGACCGCAACAACATAATTTTATTGGAACTTAAATGCTTTTAGTTCGAGTGGATAGAGAGAGAGACTAAGTTAAGAATCGAACTCGTAGTATTTGGTGCGGCTTTGATGCTTTTTTGGAAAGGCTGTTGCATATTTTATGCAACACAACCGGTGAGTTGTCGGTCTTGTTTGACTTGAATAATTTGGCAAAGCGAATGAGTTTTCCTTTCTGGTTTTTGGTTTGCCTCTTTTTGTTTATGTTTGACCGAGGTCAATTGCTGGCAAAGTTTAGCCTGCATGCCAGAGAGGGAGAGAGAGAGGGGAGCAAAGCCGTAAATATTTTAAAGCCAGATGCCAAACTGTTGCATACTTAGGGCAAGACAGCTGAAAGGCATTTCCATTATTAATGTCATTGAGGCTCGGTCTCCCCTCTCTCTGGCCTGAAAGGATCTCATCTCATCGCTCGACTGCTGCGTTGTGGAATTTTAATAAATCATTTCTCATGAAATGCGTATCCAAAAACGGAACGGAACGAAATCAAATGAAATGAATGAATGCCGCCTCCTCGCACAGCCAGAGAGGGAATGTCTGCCAAGGCTGGGGAAAAATGCCTTCACTCGGAATACAAAGCAAATTAGGATCGCTTAGCTTCGCCCCCACAGACAGAAAGAGAGAAAAAGAGGGGATTTATTTCAGTGGAAATATTTAAAAATTTCCAGGCATATCTACTTGGCGGATTGTAAATCAAAAATGCCATGGCATTGGCAAAATATTAAAGTACGGCAGGCTCAAAAATGCAAATTACTGCGGGGCTGACTGGCGCTTGTTCTTTTATAATAGGTTTATAGAAAGCGATTTATTAAGAAACATTTTGGGTAAAAAACATGTTGTTAAGTGTCTCACAATATTTAAGTTTAGATTTAATATTGAACATAGCTCCTAATGAGTTATTAAAACAAGTTTGCATAGCATTTGTGTAACAACCCATTACTTTCATGCTTTTCTAACATTTATTTCTTGAAATTCGCCGTTAAATCGTGGTATCTGTGCTAACCATAAATTTAACTTTGAGATAAAAAGGCCGTTTCATGCATTTTATTAGGCCAATGAAGCTGCTTCACTCTCGATTATCGGCCCCTTTGCCTATATTCCTCAGCTGGAGCTGAAGGAGTACATATCAAAGAGTATAAATCAGCCAAATCATGACGCAACAAATGTTTCACAGACTCATGGTGTCCTTTTTCGTTTATAAATTCTTGATAAATACGCGTCATGTGTGTGTTTTTTCATCTTCTGTCAGGATATGCATTGGGGACACTCTTGTCAGGCCTCCAATTTCACCATTCATTTGTCAGATGAGCGACAATTTATTGAATATATATAAATATATATATATATTCTGTTTTTAGCTTAGTCAGCGAAATTTCCTTTGATTCCGCTGACAGTCAGAGAGTAAGGGGATGTCGAGATTCGTTCTTGTTAGTAGAGCAGACAAGCCCCATCATAGTTGGATGGCTAAATGCTTGAAAGGCACAACCCTCAAAAGCCAACTACAACTTTTTCGCGCATTGTTTAATTTACAATTTGCGCATTAACTTTGTCACATAATTCTAATTAACGCTTTTAATTACTTTATGAGGCACTTTGCGACGCTCCCTAAAAATATGGCTGGCTCAAATTGTCCGGGCAACAACGGCTTAAATGTCATCTCTTCTGCTGCCCCAGCTCCATCTCCATCTCCGTCTTCGTCGCCATTCTCCTGGCCACCTGGCCAGTAGCAGTCCGGGTATCCACCGAGAGCCTCGTTAGGGGCCAGCATTTGGGAACCCCACTATTTTCACGCTGATGTTGGCAACGAAGGCCGAAGTTGGGGGGGCCTGGACAAAGTCATTAAATGCGACGCAAATTAGATTTATTGTACGCCGCTGCACTTGCCAGGTGACTGTCGAGATGCACATGGAAAAAATATTCATAAAAATACTAATTTTAACAAGAAGAATGCTTAAAATATATAATTATAATATGTATAATATATATAATAAAATATTTTTTAAATAGTTAGTCTTACTATAACAACATGTTTAGGTTTTGATGAAACTTTTTGGCTACAAAAAGAAAGTTTTGAAGTGACAACTTTTTGTACATTTAGAAACCCTTTAATAATATATTCAAATATTTATAATATAATTTTATCTCATATATAAGATTTAGATATTAGCTTAGCTAAAGTTTGTTGCGTAAATATAATTATTTAAAAATTGCAAGCCAGACTTTCAGAATATTATTTCGATTACATCAATATTTTGTAATATTAACTTGGTATAACATTACACTTTTAAATTCGTAATAATACGTAATAATCGATAAGGATACCTGTAGTATTTTTTCTAACTGTAAACGTGACGGTAACGCTTCCTAGGATGGTGCTCGTGGTGGTGTCGCGGTGCCGCTGCGGTTGCCTCGTTGACCTGCGCGGCGTACATGGTCTCCTCGCGGCCTCCGGTCTGGCCGCCCACTTTTTGCTTAACAATAAATTTACATTAGGAGAACGTTACATATTTGCAATGCTGGAAGCGGGTTTTAAAAACCCGGCCTCGGACAGCCTGCCAACTTACAACTTGCTAATGCCAGTACCTCAGGAACATGCACACTCCGCCATTGAGTCCTGCGTGTACGTGAGTGTGTGTGTTAAGTGCACTCGCCGTTAACTTGCGAAATGATATGCAAATAGGGATAAATTCGTCACCCGAGCACACACTGTGCTAGTACGCAGACCGACCAAGAAATCAACTAAGCTTAATGTCAGTCTGTCTGCGATTTTATTTTATTTCTTTCAAGAGTACTACTGTTATTGGAAAATATTCTATAGCTTGGTGCATTTTTCTATTTTATTTTCTTGGTATTGAAGTCATAAAGGCTTCGTAATACCACCAATCATGCTGCTGTATGGTTCGTGGTATTACTTATAACTTTAAGGACTTTGTTGATTTTTATTTCCAGTAAAATCGAATTATTTAACTCTCAAAATATAATAAAATGTTACTAGAAACTAATATTCGCATCTTTCAATACTTTCTTCATATTTCTTATATTAAAGATAATAACATTTAGTGCATTTCTACATCAGGCCAAGCGAATTTAGTCCGAAACAGAGATATTAAGTTCACTTTGTAGTTGAGTTGAGCCATTACCAAATGAAATTGTCGTATTTCTCTGTAACCTGCAACATGCCGTGTGTACTGGAGCTGAGAACCCGGTCAAACAATCGTATCTCATAACTCACGTCATTTAATTTAGCAAATATCACGACCCCAACAAAAGCCATTGAATGCAACTGCTGCTTGGCTGCTTCTGCTGCTGCTGCTGCCTTGGCTTTCGGGTATTTCTGTCGGCGTAATGAAACAAGAAACAGCAGCCTCTGAGCCGGCAAAACGTTGAATTGTGAGCAGAGATAAAGGAGTGAATGGAGGGGGGTCTTTTGGCCAAGCCAGAGACGTGCAGAGCGAGACAAATGGTTGGCTTTCTTCTACATCTTTTGGGTGCTGTGTGTTGTGTGTGTGTGTGTGCTCTTGGCTTTTTTGTTTCGGTGGGCAGGTGGCAGGTGTCAGGCGCATGAGTCTAGGCAATGCTGAAGTTTTCGCATAAACAAAGGCAAATATTGCGCACTTGTGCAATTTATATTGCAAAACAATTGTCATTAGAAAATGCCGCACGAACAAAAACGCCGCAGACAAAAGCGCCAGCGACCCGCCAAGGATACCGCCGAGGACCGAACACTGTGCACCATGCACCGTGCAACGAGGACCGTGCAACGAGGACCGTGCACCGAAGACCGAGGACCGAGGACCGAGAAGGCCCAGAACTTGGGCGATGGCAACTGCAACTGTCACATGTGAAAGCGCTGGTAGCTGCAAAGCAAACGGCATCACCAGCAGCAGGAGCAGCAGCAGCAGCAACGGCAGCATTTTATGGAGCAGCTTAAGTGCTTCAAAAATTCCACGTAATGCACTCAAAGCAACGTCTGCCGACCCTCAGAGAGTCCGGCCCCTAGACCTGTCCCCCGTTTCCAGTTCCACATCGCAGTCCTAGCTCCAGCTTCAGTACCAGTACCAGTACTAGAGTCAGTCCCTTGCCTCCTGGCCTCAATACGATGGCAAATAAGAAAACGTGCGAGAAGCAGCGCAAATTAAAGGCAAAGCTGCTTGGCAAAAGGCACCCTGCACTCATCCAAAATGGGATTAATTTTATATTAATTATTATATATTATAAACTTACAAGCTTACTAGTACTTCTTCATTGCTATTTATTTATTATAATTTATGAATAATGTGGATAACATATGATCTAAGTAACACAATAAATATTACAAGTTCTACAAACTGTTTTAAAAATTATGAGTATTTAAGAAATGATTTTAGCCTGATCTGTGTGAGCAGTTGAGCTATAGGTTATTTGTGAATAAATCTCTATACTTTTTCCTCAGTGCACTGACTCTTTGCTTGCTGACAGAGCAACGTGTGCCCGGCCTTCCATTTTCCTCTCAGCCCCCAAACGCCAACCTTAACCCTCCACCACCCCGGTCGTGTGTCACTCGCCGCTGTTCCTTTTTCATCTCTCTCAGCGAGCTGTGCGGCATTTTCTTCATTTAGGTTTTTGTCTGTGCGATTTTCACACACTTTTTGTTCATTAGTGGATAATGAACAATTGCAGCATTATGACAGCACCAGCAGAAGCAGCAGCTTCCGTGGCGATGCAGTGCCGCTCAGCGCAACTCAGTTGTGTTCAGCTCGGTGGCTGGAGCATTAGCAGTCTGCATCTGGCCAGTTTTTCACCTCTCGCTATCTAGACGCAAGCATTTTTATTAAAATTCCATGTCAGAACCATTAATTTTCCCGCACTGTGCACTGTGCACTCTCTTCCTGCTTTTATGCTCCTAGGTTTTTCGTTTTTTTTTCTCCTTTCCTTGTTTCTTTTTTATTTTTTTTGGTAGGGGAGAGAGGCTTAGATGTTTTGCTGGCTGGGTTAAGTTTTTGGTCGGTTTTATTGCAGTTCCAAACAGACTGTCTCGGTGTGTGTGTCTTTAATAAAGTCTCCGGTAGGAATTAATAGCTTTTCATGTCGAATACTTCATGTTTTTTTGTGTGGCCTTTCCCTGAGGACTGCTTTCAATATGCAAATGATGCAGCTCGGATGCCTCGGATGGCTCGGCTAGCATCTCGTATCTGGGGGGCGCAATCAAAGTTTTGTTTGGCACATTAAACCGCATCTGGCAATTAATTTGGCTTAGTTTAGTTTAGTGCACTTCCGTTGTGCACAGCGGCCATTTTGTCGCACCGCCGGATGGACATCAGCCGCCATCCGCCTTCCGTCGTCCACCTTCCGCCTCTCGCCTGCGCCGGCAGCTGCAGCGGTTCAACGAATTCATGACCGGTCTAAAGCAGCTTTAGATTTTATTACCATTAAAAGTGGGCGTGGCTACCTCCCTCCCATCCCGCAAATAGAAGGCAGATCATAACTCAAAAGCATAAACTCACAGGAAGTGCACTGAGGCAAATACTCCTTGCTTTTTTTTTAGTTATTAAAGGGGTCATTCTTTCAATAAAATGTTACATTTGCAAACAGTAAAAATGTTAAATAATGTATACCCTTTTAAATTGAGCTAATCACATGTACGATCTATTTTCTCAGTGTGCCAATGTGTGACCTCCTGCTGGGTGTTTTTGGTGAGCATGTATTTAACAATTTTGGCAATGCTCTTTGCGGGCATCACCTGAAATCCAGCCCTGCAGTACTCGTCCTCGCTCTTCGCTCCTGATCTCCCCCAATCCCGGACGCTGTGACCCTATTGTCCACTGCCCGGGTTAACGGCGGCTTTGAAAGCCAAAACTGAAATCAACTAACAACATTAACATGGCAAAGCAATTTCCATGCAGCCAGGCCACGATCGAGAAGCGTGGAGGGCCCAGGACGAGCAGGAGGTCCTGGTTTTTGGGCCGCACACAAAAGCAGACAATAAGCGAGCTCGTCCATTTGTGATGGCTCCAGCGGCGCTGCTGATGCTGATGGTGCCGTTGATTTTGGACGAGAAAGAGGAGGCAGATGAGCCGACGGTGGTGGTGGTACTGGTGGTACTGGTGGCACTGGCGGTTATTGCATATGCACACACCGCGCACCCACCGCCACACCGCGTTGCACAGGCGACACAGCTAAATAGGCGGGGCCCGGCATGAAGAGTGTGCCAAAAAGGAGCGCGGCATGGAAAGGAGTCCTGGTGCTGCATTTAGGTACTCAAGCGCCGTTGTCATAGTCATTTGCCATGGCCGCCAGCAGGGTGGAGGCGGAGTGGAGGGACCTCGGGTTAGGTGTGTTAGCCCTGCACCGGATCGGGCCTTTGGCTTTCTGTCTAACGGCGTCACATATGCTCCTAACGATAATAGTTTTCTGCGTAATTTGTTCGCAATTTTAGAGGAAGCTCCGTCGGATATCGCGCTAAAAACTTGGCCCACGCATTGGACCAGGACCAGGACCAGGACAAGGGCCAGGATTTCGAATAAAGTGGCGAGAAGTGAAATGTGAGTTGGAGCGTCCTCTCCACGCTGCGTATAATTTAGTGGCCCCGCAGCGAACCGACAAAGAGTGAGATTGCAAAGATAAATGAAAAGTGCACTGGGAACATTAATGATTAAGTTGAAGGTGAGTTTGCACAACCTTTCAATATTCAATGAATAACTATCTTATGCAATATTTTTCTAGTTTAAAAATAGATTTGAGCTAATAACTACATTTCTAACTAACTAAATCCCAGTTTGTTTTCAGTGCTATTATTCAGTATAAGAAGCTTCGGCTAGATATTGGCGCTGAAAACGCCCCTTACTTGCTGACACTTTTCGCTTTGACTCGTTAAAATTCATTTCAAATTGGGTCCGCGGCACTCCGGTTTTTTGTCCTTGGCCACGAACGGGTTAAGGTAGTGAGACAGCAGGATTGCTCTCTATCTCCGCACGTGTCACCGATGCCGCCGCCGTTGCTGTTGCCGTTGCCGCATCCTGCGTAGCTTTATAAACAATTTTGAATTTTGCGGTTGTGCGAAAATTAATGGATGCCTCGCTCTTGTGCGGTTTTTGGCCGCACTCCCAGACAACGGCTAACGCCCCAACTCCATCCCCTCGACGTATTCTTTACCGCCGGCAAGTGCTGGGCAAATTTTAGCATTTTGTCATTAGCGTTTGCTTTCTGAAAAGCGAGATTGTTGTTTGTCGTTGCGGTGCCCGGTGATGGTGTTGGTGGTGCAGCGATTTTGCAACTTAATGGCGGCTGCATATCGCAACATCGCTTCTACATAAATAGTTTTCAAGGAATATAATAGATAATAATGGCTACTTCTTATATTTATTTTATAACGATCTTATAAATAGATCAAGCACTTATTTTCTTAAATATTGTTATATATGTATAGACAAAGTGGTATAGATTTATAAAATTAAATCTTTTTCCTCAAGCTCGAATCATGGCTAGCAACTTATTAACAACATCTTCGAAATGCAATCAATTAAGGCAGCAACCTCGCGAAGACGATGCTCACACACACATCAAATTTAAGCGTAGAGTCCTACCTACACTGGTGGTGGTGGTGCAACACGAGTGCAGTATATGTGTGTGTGTGTGTATTATGAATAAGACAGGACGAAAACTTGGGCTTTTGACTTTGGCAGCGCCACGGAGTCGGCTGTGGCAGCCGAGGCACGGTTAATAAAACAGACAAACACTCAAAGTTTTGCTATAAAAATTTTTAGCATGGAGCAGCAACGGAGTTTTCTTTTTTTTAAGTTGCCAGCGTTGTTTGCTTGCTAAACAAGTGCTATTAAAAGAGCATAAAAAAGGTGGAAGGTGAATTGCGATTTGGGAAGTTTGGGTAATGGCGGGCCAAAACACGGGAGACAAAGGCAGTCAGCCTGCAGCCTTCTGGCATCGTTAAGGTCCTGGCTGGCTGGAGAGAATACCCGTCGTAATAAGCCCCAGAAAAATCTTCATGCAAACTCTACGCGGCAGCCGAGTTTTTATATTTTTGGCAGCTTAGGTGCACTTCTGTAGTTGTCCTTTTGCCGTTCGTAATGCACTGCACAAAATATATATATATACATATATCTAAACAGAGAAAAAGGAAACAGAATCCAAAGAATTTCTAAAGAGAACGGAGAGAAACAAAAGCACAAGCAACTACATGATGCAGTGAAATTTTATGCGCTTAGTTTTTATTGCCGAATATTTTGCATGGCAGGGCGGTATAAAGAATTATACACTAAAACTGCTGTAAACTGAGTCAAGTGTTTGTTAAGAAGCCCAGGGCCCCGATTCTCTTAGCTCAAGAGTGCCGAATAAAAAGCTTCCCCCGACCAACAATTTTGTGTGTGATTCATGAAACCAAGGGGCGCCCAATTTCCAGCTCGATGCGAGTTGCGTTTGCGCGCGGCCAACGGGGCGTATGAGTAACATGTGCACTTTATGCATTGTGCGAGGGGGTAACAGGGGGAGGGGGGAGGCCTATTTGTTTTATTTATATTTCGCCACCGTGCCGTTTTGTGCGCGCATATTAAACAGGCAATAGCACTGCCACTGCCACTGAAACGACGACTGGTTGTCCTTTGGCAGGAAGGCAGGCCAGCGGACAGGATAACAGAGGCCCGAGGCGCAGAGACACGGCCAAAGTGGAAAATGCAGTAAAATATTGAAATTGTACAGTTCCGTTGTGCAATGAGCCGCAATGCCAGCGACGCTTTCTTTTTTTTTTTTGCCCGCCCCCCCCATATGTATGGCATGTTCGTACCCCGCAGTTGAAAGGTGCACTCACATGCGGGGTAAAAATTTTGATTTTACGTGACTGGCGTGCAAGGATTGCGCGGGCTGAGGGAAAATTAATACAACTAGTGGGGGGAGGGAAATGCATGGGCATCGATTGTGGGCGGGTGACTTCGGAGCAGCTTTTCTCTTATTTCCAATTAGCATTGCAAATGCATTCGCAGTTTATCGGTCTGAAATAATTCCATGCGATCCTGCGGGGAGACTGGGTGGATAATAACAATAATTTAGGGTCCCGGAGATATACCCTGATAATTAGAAAACTATTTTATAGAGAGTTATATGAGTAATATCTATTTTTACCAACTGATTTACTCGTTCAAATAATTTCTAAGTTCGATCAAGCTCTTATGTAATTATTGTCATTTTAATGATTTTTATTAAAGTTTATTAAATAAATAAAGAAAGAAAGAAAACATATAACAAGCTCAAATTGATTTAAATATTAAAATTGAAATATATTAATATTAATCAATAGTAATTACTTAAATAATTGAAGAATTGAGTAATAACTTTGTTGGTTGTGTTAAATCCAATTAAATAAGGAATGGGACGCATTTTTTTTATTAAAGTTAATGCTAAATATTTGCTGAAATTAAGAAATGAACACTAAACAAAAACCCGGCATCTTTCTGAAATATACAACATTGTTTTTGTCAATTTCAGGATCTCCACTTCGCGAATAACTTACCTTTGTTTAATATATTAATAGTTCGTTTAAGCTCTTTTAAAACTTCTTCCCTTTCCTCCCTTGCAGAAAATAAAGACTACAAAGTATTTGTTTTTTTTTAATTTTGTTTTTCTGTTTTTTGATTAACATTTTTCCATTTTATTTGATTATTTCTCTCTTGCACGGCTGCAATCGCTGGCAGCGCCTTTTTCTATGCATATATTAACGTGTTTGCAGCCACACACTCCAAGTGTGTGCTTCTGTGTGTGTGTTTGTCCATAGCTGTGAGTGTGGCTGTGTATGTGTGGGTGTGTATCTGTGAGTTTGTTCTGGGGGCTTCTCGTTCGGCTTTGATTGAATTGGATAGGCTTTTGATAGGCGCTTAACATAATTATGGCATTTTGCTTGCACACCTTGCATAATTCTCGTTTTTATATGCTGCTCGTACATACATATGTATATATATATGTTTGCGATATACCTGCTGCTGTCACAAATGCAATTATATAGCCGGTAATGTGCTTGACTCTCTGTGTTGTATGTTTGGTTGGTTGGTTGGATCTGATGGGGCTATTTTATGATCTATCATATGTCTGCGCCGGGCCTATGCAAAACAGCTGCTCACCGGCAGCTTTGTTTGCATTGGGCTTTTTACATTTATATGCAAATATTAATACAATTTTCTTGTTAGTTAGTCTGCCTTTGTTATGCGCACATATTGCTGTTTTTTTTTCTTTCTTTTTTCGTTTTTTAATTATATAGATTTTTATATAGATCTGTTTCCATGTTTTTTGTTTGCTTTTAAATATATTTTATATGTACATACACAACATTGAATCATTTATTTATATTTCTTTTGCTTACACCGTAACTAAGTTTACATAATTAAATATAATTATGCTATTATGTATATGTCGTAGAGTATTTCTGCATTTTTTTTCTTCTTCCGCCATATCTATCCTCTGCCTTCGACTCATTAAATTTATTTCGTAATTTTACCATAATTTTCCAACATTTCCAACATATGTTCAGCTACAATTTTATTTAATTTCCATTGGTTTTCGCCATATACT
>JAEIIG010005453.1:0-34081 GCA_018904695.1 Drosophila parvula
ACACCAATTAGTGGAAACAAGTAGCAAAGCGATTCGACACCTAGTTTTTAAGTTATACTCCCCGGAAGTGCGAAAAATTACCTAATAACTGCGTGTTTTTTTAAAGTGAAAAATTGGTCAACTTTGAGCGGCATTACTTTTACAAAAAAATAATTAAAAAATTGAAAAAGGGTTACATATTTGAAATAGTGGATCAATTACCTTTCGATTGGTGTGGGTCGCAACTTTATAGTACGAAGTCGAAAATTTGATTGCTCGTATTTTTGCCCAAGGCGCCACTGTGCGCCAATTATCGTCAGTTATCGACTGTCATAATAGTCGTCAACTACATTGAAAAAGGATATAACATCAACATCGAGTATTACTACACATTATTAGAGCGAATACATTATTTTCGAATACATTGCGCCAGCTTTGAATTTGGACTCTGATGGCTTTCCCATCCAACGTATTTAAAATTCAGTCGCGCGGAGAGATCATCGACTCGACGATGCGCATTTTGCAGCCCCTTCAGGAATTTCTAATTTATACAGCGGAAAAAGTCGATACGGGATTGGTAGTATTTTTATAAAATTCGAGATACTGAAATAACTTTACGGTTTAATTTCATTAAGATTTATATGTAAATGTAAAATGTGAAATGAATAGGAAATAAAAAACATTCTTAATTTTTTTAATTTGATCGAAATTCATTTATTTCAATGGCCCATTTGCAATTGGGTGTACTTACAAGCTTCTTTTCTTGTTTTTCTTTCTCATATGATCGAAATTGGTCGACTATGACGTGACCCGACCTATGAGTAATATCATATGGTGGATGAGGTGTTCATCAGGATCGAAGTCGTTCTGAAACCCCTTCTCGTTTATGGCCTTTTAATTGTCTAAGTGGGTTCCTGTGTTATCAGCTCCATTAAAACGCGGAACAATACGCTGCCATCAGGCGTCGGGTATTTATAATTACGAAATTAAACCGAGCCAAACAAAGTTGGCAGTAAAAATGCAGCAATTACACAATCGTCTGGGATGAGATATATATTTTTTGTTGTTTTCTCTTGAATCACCTCGCGCGGGTAAAATCTTGGGCGGTCAGGTTGCAGGTATCGGCAACGGAGAGCGTAGACTTGGCAGCAGCAAAAGCCGCCTATTATTCAGCACGTAATAAACATAAAGTTGGCGCAATTTGTAACATAAATTTAAAGGGCTAACGTAAATCTCTGTGGCAATTATGTGTTTGGCAAGCGGGGCGCATACGCAACGCGTTCCTTCGCTAGGTCCATTCCTCATCCGCTTTATTTTCACCGTCAACGCCGTACAGACAGAGCTGCGCGACGTGGCATCACGACAACATGAATGCCTGAAGGTGGGGAGGAGACGCGTCCAGTGAAAGGAATTTAAATAGCTGTTATTTATCACGTTGAGATTGCAGCTTGCTAGTACAAAGTCAGCGAGATGCGGCATATGAATCGTCTTCCCAATGGCTCTGGCCTGTAGAGTTAGTATTAAGGCCTCAGATAGGGGATGGGGGAAGGGTTAAGCCCTCCTGCTGTGATAAGAAGAGGATGCGGGTGAGTACAACTGCAAAGCCCAGGGCTAAAGCAATTAGGCGTGCTTCGAGCTCGCGCCTAATACGCTTTCTTCTACGACGGCACGGCTATATTGGGATTTATGACATCCTTTTTAATCAGATATAATTTATAGCCTGCGATAAAGGTAAAATAATAGTCTGAGATTTAGAAGCTCTAATTTTATCCAAGACGCAGTGAGAGTGAATTTGACAGATGCATTTAGAAGCCACGAAAAATAGCTGCCAAATCTAAGTGTTAGAATTCATGCTATACTATACGTATTACTGTAACAATTGCATACAATACTAAACAGCGTTTATAATTTAAGAACAGTTTTCATGGTTCGACCCCGAATTGCTCTCGACTTGATTTTCAAGACCAGAAAAGAGTGAGCGCCCAAAATATTTCTAGTATAGATAAAATTGTTAAATTTCTTCCAAGTTCGATTATATTTTTAATAAATAAATCAAACCAACAAACCTGTAAATCCCCATATTACAATTTTGACAAAATAATGATTTTTTTTTGTATATTTAACACTTGCTTACACACTTATTTTAAAAAAACAAAAACATATTAATTTAAAAGTGACTTCTTTTTAGCTGGTAACTTTCTTTCTCTCGTTATGAAAGGATCCGAGATCAGCGTCAGCTTCCTCCGACATATCCCCAATCGAAACCAGAGTGTTTTAAAATGTAAGCTATGGAAGGGTCCATGAATTGAACGATAGGCGGAAGATAATTCCATAAATATGTCCTTGTCAGATCTACGGCTATTTAGAGTACAAATGTCTTAATATTGTATCCTGAACAATTCAATAAGGTCTTTATCTAGGCCTGTAATTTCTGAAGATAACCCAGCATTACTGAAGAATTGTCTGGCAGTATTTCCATAATTTGTTCTTTACCTTTCAATAATTTTTTCTTTTCCGTCGTCGCATTGAGCCTGCCACATCAAGTCTGTATGACAAATGAATAATTGTATGTACATATGCTTGATGTGGTGACAATCCGAATTGAAATCGATTCTGATCAACTTCCCTTTCTAAACTTTTCTCAATATTGTTCATCTCTGTGGGCTTTGCGGATGATTTTTGAGTTTGGTTCTTTACAAATGTTGCCATCGACCATTGTAAGTTGCAAAACAAGCTGAACACATTTTGTTCTATTAACAACCGTTATCATTGTCGGAACAAGATTCTGGATTTTGCTTTAAAGTATTTTTCCGACTTGATACTCAATTTACTTGATTCCTTTATAAATTGAAATCGTGGGCGTGGTTATTCCATAGAATTTGTATCAGTATCTATAGTCGCAACATGTGTCTGTCTTTCGAATTATTCTTCTCCACTTTCTGCTTGTACACGCCGCATCCAGAGCTTCCATATAATTTTCCCTATAAGTATTAGGTTGCACCCAGGATCGGCAACAACATTTTTTATTACATTATTTTGCAACTCAATAATGCGCTTTGCTCCATTTCTCCATGTGCTCCACTAACAGTAATGTTCTTCTGGATAACAATTATTTATTTTAAGACATTATCATAGCTGCCTGGTCGGCCACCTAAAAAAGATCACTGCTTTCGCAGTGGATACCTCCGATATTTTTATACAATGCCAGGAATTCATTTTTCAATGATCCGTTATAATATCCGTTCATCTCAAATAAGCCTCCTTGCTTTAATAAGGAATTGACTCGCCTCAAAAACATTAAGTCAAATCTCTATTCTAAATTTAAACATACCGGTTTCAATGTGTCTTATCTCGCTATTTAGCGGCTCGGTATAATTTTACCGTGCTTAACGGGCAGTGTTATAAAAACAAAGTAAAAAACTCGTTGCTGTACTCGCAGGACCCGAAACAGTTTTATAATTTTGTCAACACTAAAAATTCAAATTCAAACCAGTCATAGTTGGCAGATTATGCACCAGGTCCCGAAGGAATACCAGGCTGTCTGCTTAAGCACTGTGCCGATGTCCTGTTCAATCCCCTTCTAATAATATTTACTATACCTAACCCTTTGGAAACTCCCACTTTCCACTTATTTGGAAGGACTCATTTCTTATTCCTCTCCATAAAAAGGTATCAAAACGGTCGCCGACAACGAGAGAGGAATCTCTAAGTTGTCAGCCTTCCAAAAACTTTTCAACGATCTGGGCTTCCGCCTGGATACTAAACTTGATTTTATCGATCATATTTCGAGCATAGTGTTTACTGAAGGTTTACTCAGATTTCGATGACCCCTATGTTATGAAAGCCTTATTTTTTGGTTCGTCCTATCTTAGAGTATGGAACTGTTTACTCCTGCCGCTTTGCGACACTAAAAATAAAATCATATGAAATAAATTATCCTTTATGAGTCTTATATGCAAATTATAACGATTTGTACGATATAACGATTCCGAAACTAAAAACTTAGATCTTAACTCACTTAGAACGTATGCAAGCAAGTAATCGGCTAGTAATCGGTAGTCTTCCATTTCTTCACAATTCCTAACTTTTTTTCACTCTAAAGTAAAACCAAAGAGCACTT
The DNA here is from genome assembly GCA_018904695.1 of Drosophila parvula. Taxonomy (NCBI): domain Eukaryota; kingdom Metazoa; phylum Arthropoda; class Insecta; order Diptera; family Drosophilidae; genus Drosophila; species Drosophila parvula. The sequence continues at coordinate 4,100 of JAEIIG010005453.1, forward strand.
ACTACATACATATTATGTTTATACATATATCACGTTAGTATTATAATTTTTCTTTGTTCTTTTTCTTGGCCTTTGGATGCATTACGGTCACTACACTCAAGTGGCCCTTGTGAGTCAAGACCTTTTTAGGTGGCCGATCAGACCTACACTCCAGAGCAGTCCCATTATCGATAGTCACATCGAACGTAGGATGATATGGATCTTCGGGCTGTGTCAGTGGCGGAACCCTTATCAAACTGACTCTTGCCGGGTGAGCGATCTAAAGAATTTCGTACATGGTTGACTTGAGACAGCAAAATGTCGAACAAGCCATTAATAATGTCATGTTGTGCTGTAGTTAAAATAGTATTTGAGGATTTGATAGCAGAGCAAATAGCTCCAGGAATGGGTATTATAATTTTGTCATATTTGTAACGCAGGGAAGGAGGTTTCTCAGACCACATACAGTATACATACATATTCTTGATCAGCCAAGTCAATCCAAGCCATTCCGGTATGTTTGTCTGTCCCTTGGCTTCGACAAATATATATGTCGGAACTGGCCAACACGGCATAGGATATGATATGATATGATTTTTGTATATGACTTTAAAAGCAGATTTTATATTTCACGAAAATCGGATTGCTATATCATATAGCTGCTAGAGAAACTATCGGATTTTATGTGGATGAAACGAGTTATATTTATTTATATATACACGAAATTTTATGCTCCATTTGTCATGATTTTGAGTAAGTTAACGTCAAAAGCCGGCATAAGGGCTATTTGGTCACAAGTGGAAATTTTTACAACGAGCCACAAGCATTACTTTTCATTTTTAAAAACCCAAACATTTAGAACTCATTTTTAGCTATTTAAGTTTGTAAATAACTCACAAAATAATGAATAACATTGATATGGTATGGTATGGTACCAATAACGTCAATACATCAATACATCTCAAAATAACTGGACTAAATAAGAAGCTAATTACCATTCGGAATAACCAGAGCAATTGAAGGGATAATTTAGCGTCATTACCTCTTGTTTACTTGCGGATGAAAACTCAGTATTGAATCGTTTTAGCAATATGTTTTGCAGACAGCTGAACTTTTGCCAGTGAGTATCCCTGGTTTTGTATGCCGGTCTCAATAGATACAATTGTAATTTTCAATTTCCCTGAGCACCATAAGCTAATAACATCTCAAATAAATAACAAGAAACTTGAATAAATAGTATGTATGCTTAATACATGCCCTAATAAGTTTCTTAGATCCATAATCAAACTACTATACATATCTACACGCAGAATTGAATATCAGCTTATTTAGAGTTTGGAGCCGGTGAAACAAATAAAAAATAACGTTATTCTACCGCGATCGTATTTTAAATCTTAAACCAAGTCTAACGATAACTTGTGATTTGTAATATCTTGCAAATAAGAATTTTTGGCGAAAAATTGAACAATACTCGTATATAATATAAACAATTATTTGAGGTAACAGGTACTTTTTAGTATGAATAGTTTTGAAATAAGTAAAACTTAAATTCAAAACCAACGTTGTTCTTGATTTAAATAGTAAGTAAGAATATCAAGCGTTATATGGATTAATTAAAAATGCTTATAAAAATAATGATACCTAAAACAAATCCTTTTTATTTTATCTAAAATATGTAAGTTTTAACAAACTTTTAGGCATTGTTGCTGTTTTTAGGCATTGTTTTTTTTCATGGTGTAGTATCGAGAATAGAGAGAAAACAAAGTTAAACAAAGTTATATTCAGATATCTCAAAAACCGATAGACTAGCATAGAAACGGTCACACGGGCGGGAGGACGAACAGACGGTCGTGGCTAGATCGACTCGTCTGGTGATGCTGATCAATTACATATGTATGTACTTTATTATTTCTTCGTATCTGGCTAAAATTATAAAACCTTGCAAGGGTATACAAATAAAATATTATTAATAAACTATTATTATACATATAATATACATACTAACAAAAAAAACTCCCAGCTATTAATTAAATTCCGCTAAATCGACGATGTGTAACGTTAGGGGCATATCGCAAACAGCATATCGCAATCAACACGGGCTACCGAATTTAGTTTATTTTCTTTTTTATATTCAGGTATTATATATGTATGTAGGTATGGGCCGGATCGGACGAAACTTTTAGCTTTATAATTTCTAAACATATTTTCAGGTAATTCGTTAAAACGATTTAATAATTAAGAAGGGCCGGTATTTACACCCACTTTCGTAGTCCCTAATTGCTATCTGACTATATAGGTTACATTTTTCATAAAGCATAGCGATTTCCTACCCTCCTAATTACATTATTATGTATGAACGAGAAAGATTAAAAGAACGTAGTTAAAACCCGAATAGAGATGTAAAGATTGTTCTATCCTTCCATATATTAATTGAAATACATTTATTGTAGTATAATCTGGCCACACCCGGTATAAATATTTAGTACATATTAAAAGAAATGTATTTAAAATATAAAACTACATTTTTCATAAATATGAATACATTAGTCCTTTTCAAAGCGCATTGGAAACCTTAAATTGGAAAGGTTTACATTAAATACGTTATTATTCTACAACAAACATTTTTAAAAATTATTTATAATTAAAGTCTACGGACATGGGTTTGAAGATATAACAGTGCAACACCATACAGGTCTTTCCGGCAAATGGTATGCGCTTGAAGCAACCGATGCGAATGAGCACAAATAAACACGAAAAACAAATCCTCGGTGGTAGCATAAGTAAGAACTTGAGAGCAATTCTAAACAAATAACATTTGCAAAAATGTGGTGCGGCCACGCAACTCTAAAGGACAATGCTGTAGCGCAACGGCCACCTTCCCTTATCTCTGTGCAAAGTCATGAAAGGCATTTCGCAAACCTTGGCTTTAGGTTTATATTTTATTCAGGCGCACTATCCGCGAGAGTTTCCAGTTCCTTTTCCTGGGTCCTCACTTGGATGCGGCAGTAGCAGCTGTGCGTTGGTCCTTTCTGGCTTTCCGTTTATTTTAATTTTTTTGCGGCAGGCGGCCAGCGTAAGTTGGTGGAATTCTTACCAGCTCCCATTTCGGTTACCGTACTCGTCTTATTTAGCCATTCGCTTTTTCTTTCTTTTCGTTCCCTGAGCCATAAAACCGAACGGGACCAAAGACAAAAGCACAGAAATTCAAATCATTGTCCTGCGACTTGTTACAGTTGCTTGTTCTCTCCCTTCCACAGTCCCAGTCAGTGTGGGTCGTCTTTACGCAATCCCGGGCAGAATCATCCTTTGCAGGGATACTGGTGCCGCAACCTGTGATAATCGTCCTGTGGGCAGTGGCCACTGTTCCACTTCGTAGTCTCCTCTTGTTTTTGCTGTCAACAACTCTGCGGTGGTGGCCTGCGGTGGCGGCCTGTGGTGGGGCTCTGCTGCATATCCTGTCGGGAGCGATGTCGGGTCGACCTCGGATTCCTTCCCAACATTTATCATTTGATTACAATTTGACGGTCAATGTGACTTCGAGTCGGGAATGGAGGCAGAGGCACAACGGGTGGAAAATTAAATGTTCTACCCAGCTCTTGACTGCGCAAAGCATTCTGTTTTATTTGCTTACCACGGTGGCCGGTACTTGTGGACAGCAATAAATACACTTTCTTTTTAATAAGTGTGTGCATTCCAATTGTAGTCATTTGAATATTTGTTATGAGCGAGCGATTGGCCGTTCTCTCGTGCATAATTTATTAGATGGAAAATTAAATGACGCTCATTGTAGTAAGTCCGGTCGTGGTTTTCCTAAATGGGTGTGGGCTGGCTGTCGTTGAGGTTTTCTATGTATACAAATGGTGTTTGTTTGAGCCACAACCTAAAGCTTATAAGTATGTTATACCATAGCTAAAATGTAAGTCGTTATATTATCTATATTTATGTACAGAGCTTCCAGAAGTTGTACGAATATCAAAAGACAATTTGAATTGAAGAATGACAATTCTGAGACAACGAGGTAGCAACCTCCTGCCCATATAGCTGGTACTGATTAATCTGGCTACTGTATCTTATGCCAAGCGCACAATGGCTGCTGAAAGCTGAACTTACTGCTGGGGTTAAACTGATCATATTGGAGAATTTCAGGGAGCTGAGATTAGCTGTCAAGCAAGCAGTAAGCTCCAGTGTGCTCTGAGCCTTAAAGCGTCACACATCGGTCCCTATATTGACATTCAAAAATTAAAATTGGTTACTTTACTTACTTTACCGTTACTTAAATGATATTATAACTTACTAACATTATTAGAATTTGGCTTTTACGTCATTATAGTTATGCACAAAGTATAGTATTGGTATACATAATATAGTATTGGTACACATCTGAATTATAAATAATAAGAACACGTTTTTGGAAAACGTTAACTACCATCCACATTACGCTATCACTGCTTAATAAATCAAGAAATCAATATTACATTTTTAAACTTTAAAGAGTGCGTAAAATTAAGATCGATGAATAACATAGAGAGCCACAATTTTTCTGCCCTACTTTTCACACCTCACACTTCATGCAATCTAATTAAATTAGTTCCGCAAGTCTAATATCAGCAGTGCAGCAGCGAAAAATGCTAGTTTCCACAACCACCTCTGTATGCAGTTATTGCTTTTTGCTCTTGATGTCCACCACGAACTTTTCGGTGCAGCTGGCTTTCCTGTTGGTTGGGATCACTTGCTTTCGCTTTGGAGATGGACTCGAGAACGGACTGGCACGAACGCCGCCGATGGGCTGGATGCCGTTTGAGAGGTTCCGCTGCGTGACGGATTGTGACAGTTTCCCGAGGGACTGCATCAGGTGGATAGGGAATCGGTCTCTTGTCTGGTTACTTCTAAAGTTTTCTGTTGTTAGTGAGGCGCTGATCAGACGTACAGCGAATCTGCTTATTTCCGGTGGCTACGCTGCTGCGGGATATAAGTATGTAATAATCGACGACTGTTGGATGGAGGCCTCTCGCGACGAGGCCACGCACGAGCTTATGCCAAGCTCGAAGCGCTTCCCGAGCGGCATGAGCGCTCTCGGCGATTATGTAGGTGCACTATTAAGGATGCATCAGAAGCGCTAATTATATTGCTTAACAGATTCATAGCCTAGGCCTGAAGTTCGGACTCTACCACGATGTAGGCGAGAAGACGTGCATGTTCCGGGGTCCTGGAGCTGCACGGCATTTCGACCTCGATGCCCAGACATTTGCCAACTGGGGCGTCGATTACGTAAAGATGGATGGTTGCTATGCAACCGAAGCAGACCTCGACAGGGGATATCCCGCATTTGGAAGGGCCCTGAACATGACGGGTCGGCCAGTTGTGTACTCCTGCAGTTGGCCCTTCTATAAGTCAAAGGTATTTTTTAAATGTGTTGTTCGTTCAGCCACTCAACGAGGGAACTTTCCTTCAGCCAGACTACTCACTGATTTCGCGGCATTGTAACCTCTGGCGGTTCGCAGTCGACGTTGAGGACTCGTTTTCATCGGTGACTAATATAATGTCGCGATACTATAGTATGCAGAATCTTCTAACCGCACATTCTGGCCCTGGTCGCTGGAATGATCCTGACATGGTAAAACACTACTACGTCTGCCCCCGCCCTTGGTGAAGGTTACCTCCTGTTCTTCCAGCTCGTCCTGGGAAATTTTCGGTTGAGTTACGACGCCAGCCGTCTGCAAATAGCTATTTGGGCTGTACTTGCTGCTCCCTTGATTATGACCAACGACTTAGATACCGTACGACCAGAAATAAAGGAACTCCTTCAGAACCGGGATATAATAGCGGTTGATCAGGACCCGCTGGGCTTGCCTGGAAAAAGAATTCTCAGATTGCAAAATATGCAGGTGAGCCTCTTCTTACTGTTCCTTTGGTCAATCCATTAAATTTATCCTTGAAGGTTTGGGTTCGCCCCGTAAGCCCGGTGAACGATTTTGAGGACACCTCGTTTGCAGTAGCATTCGTGAACATGGGGGGCCTTGGGGTCTGCCCTTTGTGTCCGCAAACATTCGAGGTATTGTTGAATCGTATTGGACTTCATAGCCGTTTGGGATATTCTGTGGTGGTAAGTTGACGAATAATTTCGGAAACCAATGACCGATCTTCGTTTACTTTTTAGGACTTGTTCAATAAAACGCATAACTTGGGTTTGTTCAAACCAAATGATAAGTTTATCACGCGAATCAACCCGGAAGGAGTGACGTTCTACAAGTTTACAATAGCGCCTTCTTACTGATTCGTAACATCACCCATCCCATGTAACTACACCAGCATACTTTGTTTTCTGTCCTTAGTTATTTCTGACACAGAATTGTGTAAACTTTATCGTTTTCTAGTAAGAAACGGCTTCTTGTATACTTAATCGATTGATATCTGAATGAGTTATTCGCCATACTACATGGATTGAATGCTAGGTAAGCAACCCTACGAGCACATCCTCATCTATCTAGAATGCTGCTGAAGCGTTACATAAAAATGAGTTAGCGGCATGTTGAGCTCATTCCAAATACAAGCGCACATTATAAATAACCTCGTTATCTCCACCATAAATACGAATTTGACAAATACGGTTTACTTATTGTGTCCCTTAACAGGCCAGCGAGCACACCGGATCCATTTGGTTATTATTAGAACAAGCTCCGGCAGAGACCATTCAACGCTTACCCCAGCCAGATAAAATAAAATGTTGAATTATATTTAAACAACGACTCAGAGTTGCTGTGAGAAGGCCTGAGCAGTCTGCCCGTCGCTTCCCATATTCACGAGTTATGGTATAAATGAGTGTGACCGAACTATACTCTTTCCAGAGAGTATTTCCGAAAGAAAAATGATTTAAATACCCTTCGTTATTTAAATACAGATCTAACCATAATATGAATTTATTGAATAAATATAATTTCTATACTTAATGTTGGAAATCAATACTCGAATAAAAAACATTCTTTTGTATTCTGCAAAGAATGTGTTTTTTATGTGGTCTCTCTTCCCTGTCGGCAGCACTGGTATACATGCACAAGTAACACCCACGGTACCGGGACACTCTTGACAGACTCAGTATTTGTGAGGATGTATTGACCGAATGCCGTCAGGGGATGAACTAAAAAGCGAGCTTATTCAATTTAGTAGTCCCTTCATCGCGCCCAACAAAAGCCCTCCCCTCCTGACCATTGCTTCGCAAAACATCAAAGAGGTGGACCAAAACCGAACCGAACAGCATGGGCGGGGGGGTCTGAAAACCCACCTGTACACAAGCCTGCCGAGCACGGTGCCATTATACTCTTATAAATATTGATTTTGGCAGATAGAAGCCAACCAAACTCTCGATGACATTAACGTTTGAAAAGCATGGCGGTTCAACGAATTATTCACAATTAGGAACAGCTACCGACTTTAAAATATTCACATTTGGCAACATTATCCACGCAACCTCACTTGCCTGCTGTTATCCGTGCTGTTAGTCATTGCCTCAACGTGCTGTCTTAGCCAAAACACCGAGAGTTTGTAGATGAGCCGACGTGTTTCACTAGCTTGCAAAGTTCGAGGTTGAGGAGGCCACGTGCAGATAAATATGGAAATGTCATGTTTACAAGCTCAGGCAATAAATGCAAGTCAAGGGAGCTGTATAAAAGGCGAACGAACTGCTTACCGCCATCCGCATGCGGTTCGTAAGCCCAATAGCCTAAGAGAAGCACATACAGAAAGAGAAAATTGCCCAATACAAGAGGAAAATTCCCTCCACCGGCGTTGTTTACGGTCAATACGTCCCAGAGTTCATCGGCGTCGAATAAAATCATTCGGGCATCGAAAAGTAACAGATACACTAAAAAAAAGTGATTTAAATTTAATATTGTTAGTTGCGAATGTAGTGTACGCTTTGTTCGCTCTTAATTTAATAATTGTATTCATACCCCTGTAGGGTATTATAATGTTGACTAGAAGTTTGCAACACAGTAAGGAAGCATCTCCGACTCCATAGAGCATATACGAGTATACTCTAGATCAGCATCAACAGCCGAGTCGATCTAACCATGTCCATTTCTACTCAAACTAGACTCTCAGTTGTTAAGGTATTAAAATCATTTTTGCAGATAGTCTTCTTACCTTTAAAGATAATATATAAGTCGAAACGTACCAGATTAAACTATAAAACCATGGGCTGCCATCGAAGCGATCATGAAGTTAATAGAAAACAAATGGTACTTTTTATATTCTCTGAGACGTGTTCATTTTTATTATTCTAGAATATCGATTTTTATTTAATGCAAATTAGATAACCTCATATCAACATATCATCTGCCCTATGAACGACCTGCTTTTAAATGTACAGTTTATAAGAAAATATTATAAAAACTGTCGATAATAAATACATATATATATCTAGTGAATGACAGAGTTTTTAGAAGTTTCTAAAAACATTGATTTATTGTAATTTAAATGATATTATATAATATTACAACAAAATAAATATTGAATTCGATTTTTTTTTTAATTTTCGATCCTTTATTGAAATAAATATTGAAATATATTGAACTCAAAACATTAATACAAATTTGTAAATCTTTGTTTTTGAGTTAACATTGTCATATAGTGCATTCAGATCAAATTAAACGGTCACTAACGCCATTTTATTTCACTAAAAACGTATAACTAAGCTAAGAATAATCGACCTATGATTATTAAAAAGTCTGATGATAAACATAGGAGTCAATATTTTAAAACCCTACCTCGGCTGAAGATTTCAGAAGTTAAAAGTCCTTTTCTGACATCCTAGCAATTGTATGATGTACATATATATAATATATATGATATATAACCTCGGTATTTCTTATCATATACGCATATACCATTCGGGTGAGTGTGAGAAGGATGAATTTTGAAATAAACTTGCTCTCTGTACAGAAAATTAAAATCTCATTACATCATTTTATAGCTCGGGAATATTTAATGATCAGTGGATCCACAAAAATACATTTATATGTTATATTGGTATTTGTGTGAGTAAGACCGTGCTTTCCGTAAAGTACTTGCCGACACCACACGAGCAGAGGCCGGGGAGAAAAACTTAGTCGGGAGTTGTGGCAAAGACCTACACTGATCTAGATGGATAGGCCAGACCTGCTGTTATATGCTCGAGGCAAATCCCGTCAACCTCTGCAGCCTTCTTTAGCAGTATCTTAGCGAAACAATTTTTGGTATACCGATCCATTCATGCATACTCATGGGAGCAGACGTTTGCTTTTCAAATGCACAATTTCTGATATGTATACATAGTAATTTCTTGGCCAGCTGGATAACGACGACAACGCCCACTACTACGCCCAGGCCCACGGTGACGATGATTTGCTGCAGCAGCCATTTATCAAGCATATAATTCAGACTGTGGGCCCAGTGCGGACGTTGCTGGGTAGCAGTGAGTGGCAATTAAAGTAAACAACAACAGCACAGGAGCATAAATAATCCCGAAGCCACACATACGCAGCCGACATGGGCAGACGTACACCCTGATAGCTCCTGGCTAGTTTTCTGGAAAGTCTGCTGCAGGGTTTTGTCTCGCCGAACCCATGGCTCAGGCACGAATGCTCTCACTTCGCTGCATCCTCACAGCAAACGTGTCCCTGCCCAGCAGCCCAACGAATCGAAAAGAAAGAAGCCCATTGTCAGCATTCCTGTCCAAGGACTGGGCAATACCGAGGGCGTGCTGGCAGAGATACTGGGATATAATGAAACTGAGCTCGGTGCGTATGACCAATTTTATGTAATACCAGTGTACGCTAACTGACGTCCAGACCGGGCGGAAAATAAGGCGGGAAGAGAACTCTACCGCCCTGCAGTGAAAATTGTGTCGGAAATTCGGGCCAATGCCTTTGTGAACTTCGTTAGCAAGCAAAAAAAATAAACTGAAACAGAAACAGGCCGTACAATGATAAAGCAAAATGTTGTATTTTAAATTGAAAAAAACTAAATTTGTCTTAAAGTTAACTATATTTTAAATACTATACTTGTAACTATTCTTAACTTACTGGCAAAGAAATGGATATGTATTATATATTCTATCCTGCCGAGCATATGCTAGGTCTGCCCGTTTTTGTTATCTACATTTTTGTGGATTAAATTTAAGGACCAGTGTCACGCCCAAATGTCGTTAAGCGCACATTTTCACAAAACTTTCAGAAACGTTTACTGCAATGGACTTAATAAATAAAAGATCTGAAAATATAATATATATTAAAAATAAAGGTACAACAGTTTAATTTAGATCGCCCCAATTGAAAACCACGAATTATCACCTGATTCCTGATCTGAAGTGAGAGAATGAGCTGGCAAGATTGCTTATACTAGATGGGTTAATATATAATAAGGTATTTGCAGTTATACAAATTCCCATATCCAATGCGTACCGGCGATATTGATATTCGATTGTGCTGTCGGGAATGTCAGTTAGATAGCCTACAGAAATTGGTTGTATTTATTTCTCTTTGTGCAACTTTAGAGTGTCCCTTCAAAAATTAAAGTTTATTTTCCCAAAACCCTAAGGCTCTCGGCCAATAGAAAGTTGATGCCGAGCGGACCCTATTGGAGCTAACAAAGGCGTTCTGGGATGTCGGTGAGACAGCAGCAGCTGAACCGACTAAAAATTGGTTAACTTGTGTCTGGGCCTGCGAAACATTAAAGAACTCCAGTTAACAAGTAAACACTTTTTTGTTTTTAAGGGCTCTTTCTGAGTGTCTACGATGCCAAAAGAGTGAGAGTACAAATTTGATGGTTGAATAAAAACTTTTTCCTTGTGCATTTTTTCTCATTAGTGTTTGAATCCATTCAGAGTCATGAGGCGGAAAATGAACAAAAAGAATCAGTAAACCAAGAAGACGAAGAGGCGAGTCAGAGGCACTTACGGATTACCAGACACTCGAATGGAACTCCAGGACGTGCAAGTGATTTGTGCAGTGTTGAAATTATACAAAAAGATCTCGAAAAGTGTATCTCCCGTTCGAAAGTTTCAAGTTTAAAACTTATAAATACATGGGCAAGTTACAATGGGTATTTTTATCTTAGTTCACCAAAAAATAATTTTTTTTTGTATTTTCAAAACTACGATAAAGCCCTCATGTCAACTGTCAACCGAGACCACAACTGATTAGGTACGCTTGAAATCTGGCTGTATACTACCCACCCTCTTTCGTAATTTGTGGTACTCCCTTTCGAAGCAATACAAAGCAAGTTCTCAGTCCTAAGAATTCACTTATTAAATTAATTTGATTTAAAATTATTCAGCTGACACTTTGTATCAGTCGGAATGCGTAATTGACATTTTAAAGTCCTGAGCGTTGACTTTGACACAGGCAACATTTAATTTGGTTATCTGTCAGGGTCTCTTCGTTGTCATTTGTTCTTCCCCAGGTGCCTAGAGCCACATACCAGGACATTTTCTTTTTGGTTAGAAAAATTGCTATTCTAAAATGTAGTGAGTCATATAAACTAAACTCTAAGGCCAGAAACGGAAATAACTTTGGTAAACCAAGTATTCCCCAATAGTCCCCTCTAGTTTGTGTATTACTCAAATATTTTACATGAAATGAAAAGAATTAATGGGAGGTTTTTTTAAAAGTGTACACCTCAAAACGCCAGAACGAAAAATATATTAAATGCTTTTTATTCATTTCATTTTAAACTTTTATTTAATTAGCCGCCCTTAAACCAATCACGGAACTTAAAACAAATTTGTTGTTAAATATTTAGCTATTATGAAGTAGTAGCACGTCCAGCAATATTTATCTTATCGGTAATCTTATTGATACTTGTTGGATTCCTATAAGTTTTTAGATTAGAAAGAAATTTAGATCTTAAATATATTGGAAGTTAGCGTTATGACTTTGAAAAGGGCATTATGACAATAATTTTTGTGTGGGCATTATGAACCACACCACTATATAACATATGTATGTAAGTAAAAGTAACAAATTTTTCCAAAATGGAAGCTAGAACAGTATAAAACAGATATACATTTATAATGTGTTTATTATGGTATTATTTTCATATATTATATAAATTACTAATCAAAAAGTAACTTTTAAATACACTTTAAATACACATAGACTGATTAACTTATACAACAACATTCTTAACAGCCAAATCCCACAACACTTTTTAAAGAGCACAATTATTCCTATTTACACGCCTAATTCTATAAAGACAGATATAAACTCATATCGACCAATATTTTAAAAGCCAAGCTAAAAAATTGGACACGATCGTTCCTAACAGACTGTGATAATATTAAATCAATATCTTGATAGGGAACAACATAGCTATCCAGCTTTGTTAGACCATAGGAATCCGTTGACAAGACTTCACCTCTTAAATATAAGTCTTCCAAAGAGCATATGGCTATTTGAATCCACACAATAGTAGAAGAGCTGATCAGATGTAGAACAGGACCCAATAACCAACAAAGTCGACGACCACACCAAGTGTAGTAGGCAAAATCAACAACAATACCTTCTACACTACCCAGATCCGAAATATCCGATATCAACCAAAAATAAAATTGTTGGCGGTTAAACCAAAAAACTTCTTAACCTTTAACTCCAAAAAATAGATTAAACTACAAATAATTGTACATTTTAAAATTAGTTAAATAGATATTGTAATTTGTTTTATTGTTACTATTATTTGTCGCAAAATTTGATATTTGACATTTTTTTAGTTGATGGTGCAATCGACACTTGTAACTCTCTTCGTTAGGAAGTGGTTCCGGGTCATATACATATATAATAAAACGAATATATTAGGAACAAAATTTTGAATTAGGATAATAATGGCTTTCTACACACAACATACAATATCTACAACATACAAATAGCTCCAATTTTTAAAATGGATTTTTATACCTGGAAATGGCACAGATCTCTTGATGTGATCGATATACATACGAGGAAGCTTGTATAAATATCACCAATAAATATCAAATTAATGAAAATTATTTCCCCATAACCCACTAATATCCTCGCTACCATTACGTTCATTAAAGCTGGTATATTGCTTCACTCACTAGAAATAAGAAACAATGTATGTATGTATTTATTATATATACATAACTAGAAGGCACATCCAAGTAAGAAGCTATCGTCGAATATGATTTTGATGATGCATTTTTGAAAACAAAACCATACGTGAGTCGATGAAAAAGGGTATTTCGAATATACTGACCAAAATTTTAGATCGATCGTCTATGAATTGTTCAAGTGTGATCGGCCAACTCAAAAATAGTGTCTTCTTGAAAAATACGTCTTCTTGATGCTCTAACTTATGACATTGAATACCGATAAATAATACTAACCGCATAAAACGAAGATGTCTGTTTTATCCAAATAACTCAATATGAAAAAAAATACAAAATCCAAAAAATATGGATATTGGCATTTAACTAACTTTCATACTGGTTATAGTGGTTAGTAGAGATTTACAATTTTTACACAATCAGAGTATAACAAATAAATATAATTAACAACCTTCAAATGTGTTTAATTAAAAAAAAAATTAATCATTTTCAGTGGTATCCAGTAGCAACTGACGCTTTGATTCGAGTGCAATACATGATACATATGCTGATTGTGCTATTCTTAGTCGATTCTAACTAAATTAATTTAGTTTTTGTTTGCCTTTGACACAAATCTCAGAAATACCGATTAATTTTCTTTTTTAGGTCGTGCCCCGCCCATTTACTACTGGGCCTAGTTAAAAACATCTTTTTTGCCTCAGTGCTCTCATTTTGGCAAGACCTAAGGCCTAAACAGGGTTGATGCCTCCCCTGTTTGCTCCCCTGTTTGCCCCCAATGAATCTTTTACTGTGAAAGACACAGACACCATAGGAATCCATTTCCTGCGACTCTTTCAACTTTTCGTTATTTTCACGCTCTGTGGACTGGAATTAGCTGAATATGCCGACAGCCCATTATTCGCAATTAATTTGTATAAAAGCAAAGAATGCTACGATTACTTTGCATACTCACGGCAACGGATTGCAAGGGAGAACGGCGCGGTGTTCGTTGGGCTGCGAATGATTAAAGAAATCCCTTATGCGAAGTCAAACACCCGGGGACATCAATCCCATGTGCGCATACATAATTGACGTCGAACCCGGATCCGTTTTATACCGCCGTGATTCGGAGTCGTGTTGCTTTTCTTTAGTAAGTAGTCTTCTGAGTATGTGTCAGTTTTTTAGCATGTTTGCCCATAAATGATTTATATTTGCACGACTCCCATCCTATTCCTCGATTCCGTGGCAACATCCAGATCACCCAGCAGAGGTAACTTAGGCGCTAACACAGATGGGCCTGCGAAGGATGGTGGCTTTGGGCATCCCTCAAAACACGTATTCTATACATATGTACATATATGTATACTCGTACACACAATCAGCCAATTATTATCTGCAAAATCATTTAACTGGGCGTAGACATTATCAAAGAAGTGAGTGCCCATGGTGACTGCTTGGCCGAGACTCCTTTAAATACTAATAAATCAAGCAAAAATAAATGGAATATACTCTTTTTATTAAAATCGTCATCTTAAATAATGGTACATAGTAGCTTTAAGTCATTGAGAACGGCATACAGGCTCAAAACAGGGCATGGAGGGATGAATATGGCAAACCCATTTGGTCTGTTGACATTGCGCTGGCTTCACATCAGCCAGTTCGCGGTTTTTATTAACGTCATTTTTCGATTCGATGATTAATTGAATGAAATTCAATATTCACAATTGAGTTACTGGGGGCGGGTAGGTTAACGCTCAAACAAAGCCCTGAATTCGAATTTTCAGATCTAAAGGCTGTCTGTGTCGGGCACTGTCGGTTCTCTCCTTGCTTTTTATTATGCTATTCCAGGCTAAAGAATACGGTGGAAAAATTGTTTAAATTCAACTTTTTAATACAATTTCATGACCACATAGGTATAGAACATTCATTTACCATCACTTGAAATCCGAAGATTTACAAAGTAATATTATATAAGATCTATAACCTTAAATATTTTGAAATATTTCTGGGTATTCTCAACGTAACATTTTAACTTTGAACTTTCCTGTCCTGAAAATCGTAACCTCAGATGTATAAACTTTGTTCTATTGAATTACAATTACCTACTTGATACACTAAAATAAAAAGAATTCAATCTAATTTTGTATGACCTCTATTTAATCTTCTATCCGTTTCAATGTGGCGATTATGTAACTTTGTTTCTGAGTACCATTTTGTTGTGTAATTGTAATTAAAGAAAGAGCATTGCAGAAAAATTATAAATAAAATAAATAAATAAATAAATATTATAATAGTTGACATTTCTATAACGGAACTTCAAAATACAACTTATGAAGTTTAAAAATAATCATTTTAAAACATTGAAAATCGTTCCAATTCGCTCAACTAAAAAATAAAACTGAAGAAATTAAAAAAAAAAAAACATTTTTGCTTATTTTGTCCGTTTGTACATCTGTCCGTCTATCCAACAGTGTAAAAACCCAGATCTCAAAGACTATATGAGCTAAAGCTAACAAAATTTGGTGACAATACTCATATCTGTTGCACGCAGATCGACTTTGTCACACCCACTTCCGCCTTCATATATCATAAAAATGTCTAACTAAGCTGGATTCGTGATTTATAAAGTACAAAGTATGTAAATAGATTTGAAATAAATACATTTGTGTGGAAGTGCTGTGAACATTTTGGTGAAATTAATTTTACTAAATTAAACAATAAAGTTCCTGTGTATGATAAGCTTCTGCAGCATCTAAATTTGTGGTGGCAGCACCAATCGGTGTTGCTCAACATGTTCCTAGCAACATTTGTTCCTTGTTTTGGTGTTGCCAACATTCATCCCAACATTTGTCTTTATCTGGCAACATTTCCAACAGCTTTCCGCCAAATTCAGTCATTTAGGCATGTGCCTCTAAATTTTACTCTTAATTATATAAATTAATTAAATTATTAAATAATTATATTAAAGCTTTTCATGGCCATGTCCATGTCCCCTTTGATTTAACAATGCTATACCTACTGCGTATCTGACAAGCGTATCTCACACTCAACAGTACCTTTCCTTCTTGTTGAAATATTGTATTTGTAAGCTTTCACCAATTTCCATCTTAAAAGGCAATATACATACATGCTATGCCTTTTTTTAGAAAGCACCACTCTTAGTTGCCAATTATGGATATTAAATCTGCTCTTTAATTTCTTTATTCCTATTCTATCTCTTGATCGAAGTTGCATGCCTTGAGGGTCTGGACTTCAAGAATTCCCTACATACATACATATGCAAAATCATATTCATTAAATTTAAAATATGTTTTAAAAAAAATATTTAAAAACTTTTCTATTTAACTTTTTCCATTAACAGTCAAATGAAAGCTTATGATATCAAGCCAAAACACCTCAAAACGAGCTTAGACAAAGTGACGATTGCCCCTTAAACTACAAAAACTTCATTTATAAAATTGCATTACAAATAATAACTATTTTTAACAGAAAAAATAGAACTGATATATTAATTAGTTTTGTAATCGTCACATACCTCAAAAAAAGGTAAGCTGTGCTATTCAAGACCATTGTTGAAACGAGAAATAAATAACTAAATAAAGAAATACATTTTTTGGTAATATAACATATTTTCACATTATTTTATTTATTTATTTTGAATAACCCATTTTATAACCGTACATGGTATATGTAGGTTGTTCCTGAAGTAAGGGATCCAAGCAGAACTGCTCGGCCTTACTTTAAGATGCCTTACTACGCTGGTGACATGAAACATTATATTTGAGAAGAAGAAAATGAAGAAAATGTAGGCACGTTCAATATAATTATCCCTTATGAATGTAAATGAAAAATACGCAATTTATGACCAATTTTAAAGGTACTGATTTTTGTACAAAGAAATCAATCGTATTCGTCATGCAAATTTCTTCTTTGCGCAGTTTGTGATTGAATAATCCTGGTATAATGGAACAAAGCTAAACATCGAATGTACTGACAAAGCAAAACAGAAAAAAAAAACTCGACATAAGCCGTCGGCTCTCAATCGAGAGTCACTCTCATTCACATCCGTTTCCGACTTTGGATTTGCAGTCGCGCCAAGCCGTCCCCCTGGCGCTTGACATTCTCCAGGTTCCCCAATGGTAGACGTAAAATTACAACTGCGCCAGATTTTACTTTTACGGTGCCATAAATCGAAAGAAAAGTGTCGCTTAGCAATTGAAGTTTAAACATGAATGAACCCTACACAGAAAACATTTCGGAAAATTCATCAAATTTTAAAATTAGGGCTCAAGTCGAAAAAATATAATAATAATACTAGAACTTTAAGAACAGTTCTTGGAATTAGACGGCATACGAATGCATATACTTCTCAGTGTGAGCATAGCCCGGGTAGATAAGCATACATTTTTGTAATTTTACAAAGAACATCTATAAAGCTTAATTCAATTGTTTAGTAAAATCCTTGATATGATAAGTGCATCACTATTGAAAGTATTAACAATATGTTTAATACAATAATTAAATATCGTTATCACTGTGGATGGTAGAGCATGGATAACATTAAATTTTACGCACATCGATCTTTTTAAACATCGATCCTGACAGAATTGTATTATCCATTTTTATATTTGAATGTTGTATCGTAACTTTTTCTTCACCTCGTTAAGAAGTTTTTTGTTTGAAAGTAATATTATGTGTGAAAACTAAATTTTAATAAGCTCACCGTATATGTATATGTATATATATATATATATATATATATATGGATCATAACCGTGGAACGGAAATGAGTCTTATGTAATTATAGAAATATTCTCCGATTACCCTAGCTAAAAACTGAAATAAATCTTATATCTGTGACGCACTAACTTTAATTCTACTTCAACTTTGAAATTACCATATATTTATCAACTAATTAAATACATTTATAAATTTAAAATATTAAAATTTATTACATATATATTATCTTATATTATAAATGATGAATTAAAAATCTTAAGAAATGGAAATCTTACGCGACTTTGATTTTGTTTTTGCTGATACATACAACTACACTAGCTTATGAGATATCTTGGTGACCACTTGAAAAATATGGTTTTGAGAAAAACATAAACGAAATACACAAGGTACAAGAAACAGACAAGGTATTTTCGGAATGAAAATGTTACATTGTGTGTTAATATTGACTTCAGACAAAGGAAACCAAATGGTGGATATGGAAAAAAAGTTACAACCATGGACTTCCTAAAATACACACGGAAAGGAAACAGTAAACTATCAATTTGTTCTTCGATTTGCAAAATATAGTAGTGATACTCAAAAACACAACAAAAACACTTTCAAAATATTAATAAATGCAGTATTTAAGAAAATAGATATTTCCAAAAATAGTCCATACGTACAACTAAAAGAAATGCCTCATATGTCGTGGCTGACATTGTCATTTCCTCGCAAACTATACCTATACTTTCTCCTAGCGCGCCTACTAACACCTAACCATAACAAGCACGTGCTTGATGTCGCAAGGGCCATTTGAGTATACTGAACGTAGTGCATCAACGTCCAAGAAAAAGAACAAGAATTAAAAAATAGCTGAGAATAAATTAATATGTAGACCTACTGGAATAGAATGGTCCGAAAATAAAGCCAAAGTTTCCTAGCAACATTTATTAAACGATACCTCATCTCGAATATTGTTAATGCAGGAGGAAGTCTGTGAAATACTTTTTAACCATGGTATTGATGGATCTACTGGTCACAGCTTATACAACCAAAAATTAACCATCGCAGATCCTTCATTTTTGATGATCCTCTTGATGATTATTCCCTTTAAAATAATAGCTTTTGAATACAAACGATTTTCATTCCAAAACGTTTGATATTAAGCCACAAACGGGTCAATATTTATTAAGTTCCTTCATGTGTGTATTCGCTTTTTTAAATTCTTTCTCAAATTATCTTACAGAATTGAGCTATTAAAGTGGCATGTCAAGGGAAATAAAAGATTTGAACTGGAGGCACGTTAATACAAATGATTTTTATTGCAAACAGTACAAAAAATGTAAGTAAATTGAGCAGAAGCAAGACACCAACAAGTCTGAAAGAAAATATATATTGAGAATATGTCAGATATTTTTCTCACAATTATGAAATAGTCTGATCCCTTACTTATAGTTTTGGCATTACAATAACCAATAGGTTAAGCTCGCCAGTAGAGGTTGTCGATCTTTCGGATTCGCCAGTCATATCTTTAACTATTGACCACAGACGGGGGTACATCCAAAAATTCGTGCGAAAACGATACATATTTTACCAAAATGAAATAAACAATATTGTTCACTGTTCTTTAAATTTAAGAATGGATATAACCCAATTTAGTTTTATTTCTTCCACCATGAATTACCAAAAGTAATTGAAATTATAATCGTTAACAATTATACAATTGAAAATGCATTTTTACCCACTGTGCGGGAAACGAATAAAAAATTAACAAAAATTAAAATTTTATTTAACTTGAAATAATACACCTAAAATGTCTCAAGAGATTGACTGGAATCATTGTACATATAAACTTGATTTTATGCACAAAAAACGCGAAATCGGGCCACTATTACCATATAGCTGAGCCAAATTCAAGAGTAGGTGGCGACCGAAACACTTGTAACAGTTCGACCATTGTTTCTGAACAGGCCTGAGACCCGGCTATCAATCAAGGAAAACTGACACTTCTTGATCATTAGCAAACATATGTATTTCATAATTTTCACGGGAAAGCAGCGGAGCCGAGAGTAAGGCAATGAATGAATAACATACATAAAGCAATGAACATAATTAATACTAATCGGTAACTGGCAGCCGTGTTACCTGCCTACAAAAATTGGAAATCTCAAAAAAAAAAAAAGGAAAACAATTTTATCGAATATCTCCTGGAGACTGCCGCTTGGGTATTGAAGTATTTTCATTTAATCACTGCACTATTATTAATCATTCAATTGTATCCTCAGGCAATTATGTTAATGCGCGGCATGGTTTTAATTAACACAAAGCATGACAGACGCAGGGAGCGGAGCCACAGGCTTGTGGGACGATGTGCTAATAGCATACAAAAGCTCGGGGGGTGGTGTTTGGGTCTGATTGAATTCCTTGGTGACTTCAGACTGCGGTTTCCTATTAAGTATGTAGGCGCTGTCTGCAGGCACTCTTTGGGCCATATGTTAGGTAGCAAGGGAGTGTGGTCGGAGTTGAAGGATTATCCATGGATTTCACCCGACGAAGAATGGTTTGCTTAGGGTTAAATATTCCCGCAATCCGCAATTAAAAAAATTAGCATAATACCCCGTTTATGGCCGATTACCAACTGAGCAGTAAGACAAGTCTGTTCTCCCTCTATCGTCTCCTTTGAGACTCAGTGCGCACTTAAGCAAACTCACAATAAAAATGGGCTCCCACGTCGCCTTGTTTTGTTGATTATGTTTACTTACAAATGCACACGCTTACCAAGCACGAAAGTCGGGGGTTCTTCACAGGAACGTCAAACGTCGAAATGTTAATTTCCTCGTATCTGCTCCAACTTTTAAGCGAATTTCACATAAAAGCGAAAAGTTTTCACATAAACGCAAGGGACTAACGCTTAAAGATTTTCATTCACCCGCACTCATAGAGCCCGTCACACAAATTACGCCACATTTGCATATCGTTACGAGTATTTGCAGAATATAATTGTCTGCCTGACATGCTTGCTCGCCTCTTCGCCACTTCGCCTCTGCGCCCGGAAGCGATAGTGTTGCCCTGCCCATGTGCTCGTGCGGGTATAAAGTTGAGTGCGAATTAAATCTAAGCCAATGCTCCTTTTTGCGTTGCAAAAACAAGACCACAACAAGGAAGTCGCTCAGAAATATTTAACTCGTATCTACCGTGATAGAATATGCGTAGAGAATCAAATAAAATAAGAAGAGGTTTCATGTGTGTTTGTGGTGTACCCTGAAACAATTTTTTCATTGGACCGAAACCATTAGGACTCAGCAGCAAACAAATAAACTTAGTTCACTGGGCCTAGAGCAACGAATTTGTTTGTTTGGAATGCACTCATAAACCAAATTCTTTTTCATTTCGAACTGTGCATTCGACGCAGACATACAATTTATCGTGCGGGAGAGGGCCCTGAGTTAGGCCCTGAGTGTCGGAGCAGACACGGACCAAGTGGCACAGGCGATCCAGGAATACAAATCATAGTTCAAAACTTGTGCCCTTTCGGTCCTGCCCCGCAAGAAGGGCCACAAATGCTTATACCTAAATATATAGGTGTGCCAATGCAAACTATACAGATATGAAAATTGTGGGGCAAGGTGCCGAACGAACACCGGTTATTCAACCCATTTGGTCCATCGATTTTCGATTATCAGCAGTAGGGAAAGCCTGCAGAGCGCTACAGCTCCTTCAGAATGGCTCCAGTGGAAACCGGTGCTTGTTCACATACACATTCACCCCACACACAATACTTTGCATGTTTTGCCGAGATAAAAGTGGTAAGCTACTGGCAAATGTCCCTCCTGCAGCTTCCACTTGCATTCTCTTGCACCCAATGCACCCCACCTGCACGCCTCGATACTGTTATAAATTTCAAATGCATTTCGAATGTCCTTTAGGCCATTTTCAGCAGGGCAGGAAGTGTTTATGGGCCAAAGCGACAATTGTTTGAATTTGGATTATTGAAAAACAGAAACAAGCTAAATTAAGTTTCGACTTCTCAGTTGCGTGACGGCAATACCAAACAATCGTTAGCAGCCTCGGGAACAGAGGCATTTGGCTCACGTGTCAATGTGCGGAAATATCGTCAAAGAAACGCAAAAGGTTTCTGAGCTGCTGTCTGGTAAGTGAATTATTACAATGCCTCCAGAATATCCGAATAACATGGCGTAATGGCAAAGCTTATTGGCCCTTATTTTTTTTTAGATATGGTAACCAGTTGAGTCTTCGTTGGGATTAAGGGCTCGAGCGGAAGGTGTGGATAGCAGGGTCATTTGAACATCATGTAGAAATGCTCCGTCATTGCATTGTCTGTCGACCGACAATGCCATTGACGGCAGCTGTGTAATTGCGCAAAGCAAGGTCGAACTCGCAATTAAAGTGTAACATATCCATAAAATGCAATTTTTTGAGCACTGCGTGTGCAGTTCGACCTACATTATCGATGCACAAGTTCACCTTTCGTTATATTTTATATGGAGGAACATAGGCAACACCTGACATATACGAAATAAGAAATATAAGAAACTGTATGACTAAAGCTTTGAACAAATAAAGTAATAGGTAAATATTTTAACCTCAAAGGTTAAATTGAAGTAGACAATTGAAGCTTTCAATCTATAGTTTAGCTTTTCTTCAATTAATCAAATAGGTTTACTAAGGGTGGGTGGAAGCCGATACCTCAAAAAATAAAAGACTAAAAGGTCGATCCCTACAAAATCATATACATATGTTAATTTTATTTTTATATCTTAGTTTACTAATTTTTGTTAGTTTTAAGTGTTAAATAATTTTATTTATTTACTTTATGGATAATATATTACCCTGCAATGCATTGGTGTAAGCCAATTAGATTCACTGTTGCTGTGCATTGACTACAAATAAGACATATTTGTTTAATTTTTAGTTTGATTACAATTATAATTATTTAAAATGAAAATGTTAATAATAATACAAGCAATGTGTCTAAGTATGGTTGCCGATTGAAAATAAAAAAGCTTACTTAAAGTGTTTCTCATAAAATTGATAGATATTTGATATAGCCAGCCGATTTTAATAAATTGAAAACGTTACTTATATTTTAAAACACCAAAGCCGTATAATGTAGGAGTAAAATAAATTGAATACCGAAACTAAAATAAATGAAAATATGTATGTTGAAAATCGCCAATGTTATATTTTTATCTACCTATTAACTAATATATTAAGCAAGTGGCAATTTTGCGCAGAAACGGACACTGCACTTCTGACAAAAATTGTTATAAGGGTGCAAGGGTGTAAAAAAACTATTTGGAAAATTTCATCCAGCTTTTGAGAGAAGAGAGGCAAGTTTGCGTAGAAACGGACAGCAAGGCTGCCCATTTATAAGTAAGCTTGTCCCTTAGTCTTTTTTTTACCGTTTGCAAAAAAATTGTACCTATTTCTTTTAGCATTTTTTAAATAAAAAATATTCCCCAGATAATTGGTTTTATAAACCTAAACATAACATATAAATCATAACATAGCCATATATGTATATGTACATATATCTTTTACTATAAACGTGTAAATGTATAAAAAAATGACGCTTGCGTTTTGGCAACAATGTCTACTTAAGATGTGGTTACATTATTCATTTTTCAACTTCAGTTCTCTTCGTGGCAAACGCACATACCGAACAGAAGCGCTAATAAATATATTAAATATAACTCAATCGGCTTATTCTCGGCATTCGCTACTGTGCAGATACTAACCAGTCTAAAAGCCTAATCAATTCCAACAATATACTAAAAAACAATAACACTTTTACTTTATATTTGGGATAAAAATAAGATCTTTGCAGTCGCTGATCCGTTTTTTATTAAATCATTTTTACATTCAAAGTTCCATGAAATATTCAATATTGTATCTTGCTGTCGTCAAGGTGTAACGCGTTTTTGGCATTAGAAAAATATCGCTTTTAAATTTACTTTTTCATGTATAACAATTTTAAAATTTTCAAATAAAAATTGGTGTTGATATTTGTTTTAGCCAAAGAAACACATACTATAAACACTATATACTATATGATATAGTCGCCCGATCTGGCCTGTTTCCACTTAATGTGGATAGAGAGAATAGAATCTGCAAAGCTTCATTCAGATGCAGCTCAAAAAGTAGCTTATGTAGAAACAGATAGACGGACGGCCGTACGCACAGACAAAACATAACTAGATTGACTCGGCTGTTAACGCTGATCATCAATATATGTATGTAAACTGGTAAGCTTTATAGGCGTGAAAGTGACCTCACTCTGCTGCAAACTTCTGAATAAAATTATAATACCGTGCAAGGGTACAAAAGTCGATTGTTTTGGGAATGGGTGGCGCCATTACAATGTAAGTGTTCGAATCTTTCATCCTTTGCTTGGGAAACAGAAGTTTCGATATCAAATGTATTGCTGACCGGACAGAATTTAAGAAGATAATTAATTGACGATTGTTTTTGTGGATGGTGGGGCGCCAATTCTATATACATATGTATTGGAAGCAAAAACTGCTAAATAATATTGCAGCAGCCAAATATAACAATAAACTTACTTGGTGCAGGCATAAAGTTACTATTTGCTCGGCCATTTCGTGGTCGTATCGAATATTAAATCAGATTTTTATTCGGTTGGAATAATGCTTCGCTTTCATTGCTTAAACCTCGGTCTGAACCCATGCACAAAGACAATATAATAATTGGCAAGGCAACAAAATTCCTTTGTGATGCCCATAAAAATAGAGAAGAATGTGATGGGCTAACTGGGAGGGGATTGAAATCCCAGCCACTACGACAAGAACGCCCGGAGTCTACGCCGCCCGAATGGGCAATCGAAACGGAAGAGACCAGCCTCATCATTATAGCAGCAAAATTGTTTTGAAAAAGTAAATCGAAGACAAAATGACCATCAGCCGGCGGCATGACAACGCCGCCATGGCCCCAATAAGAGAGACAAATGGCCAAGAACAGAAGTAAGGGTGGAAGTCACTAGAGGTGGAGTGAGCTCGGTGGTGGAATATGATGGGTTGGCGGATTTATTTTTGGTTTTTGGGGCAAAAGTTTATTCAGCTGTGAAAAATGTCTTTAAATCGTTTGTTGTCGCTTCAATGAATGCCTGGTGAAAAGAAAATTTAACTTTGAATTTCAGTGAAGCATAAATTTCATAAACATTGCTATTAAAAAGTCCAGCTTAATGCACATTACCCACACAGAGCCACACAAAAAGCCAAGACCCCATATCCAGGAACTCAACCCATTTGAATGGGTTGCCAGTCATCGGGAAATTAATAAATGGGTTTCTACATTTCATAATTTTCCGGTGGCTGCCAAATGGCAGAGCTCTGCGGGATCCCTACGATTGCCGACTTAATGCCTGCACTTAATGAACTTCTGATTTAAATAATAATGCATAGGGTCAGCCTTGGTTTTGAATACTACATCCAGGATAGGCTGGAAGGAAAAAATACACACACACCGAGCCCAAAACTCTTACGCACAGGCGTGTATTCACATTTAAGGTTCCGTTCCACGACTGTCATAATGTAGTTTTCAGATGCCGGCGCACGTGTGCCGCAAGGATGGCGGCTGTGCGGTGCGCCACCAGGAGTAAATTGAAAGCAAACGCAATGCAAAGCGATTTCATTAAAGCTCTTCAAATATTAAAGCGCTTTCAGTCGTCTTGTGGGCGCGCACAGTGTATGAACGTACATAAGCGTTTGCCACGAACCGTACTTACGTAGTACGTTCCTCATCCCCTGCGCCAGACGGTTGCTGGAGGTGATGGTGGCGTTTGTTTGTCCTTGTCCTTATGGGCGGCACTGTAGTGGTGTGCGTGTCTGTCGGTGCACACCATCTTTGCTGTCAACTCTGGGCAAAAGGTTCTACGGCGCTGTTTTTCATTCCTTTTGTTGTCGCTGTAGCCATCTTTTATTTCATTCCGTCTCTTAAGTGTCAGAGCGTGGAACGGACAATATAATTTACATTCAGTATGCAAATGGACCAGCACGCACACACGGTATCAGCGCACACAGGGCTCATATACGAGTATGTATACACCCAAAGAAACGCACAGTTTTGAAATAACAATTTGAGTAAAGGTCGAACATAAAAATGCAAAGTATTCAATATTGAATATCTAACGTACATATCTCAGCGCGATTCGAACGGTAAGGATGTGAGATTTAAAAAGTAGCATATTTAACCCACCTACATATGTACATACATATGTATAAAAAAATTTTGTTTCTTTAATCAATTGAAGGCGTGCCCACCGTATTTTAACACTTTTAGATCCGATTTCCATATTTCTTATTTTACACACAAATGAAATACCCTTATTTTTATGGGTTTTTTTTTTGTATTTACTTTTTATTTTAACAATTAAGGGATTTGATGTGATTAAAACAAAATTACCTTGAGTTACAATACAACAAACACATTAACTAAACAGTTTTATGTTTAGAAACTATTAACCTCTATATATGTACATAAATGTAAATTCTTTAAGCTATACAAGCTGTATTAATTAATTTGATAGTTTTAATATATTTGATACTAATATTTTGATAGTTTTGATGTGCAACCACTACATATTATAGTTATGTGAATGCTAAACATAATTTAGTATACAAAGCCCTTGGTATACATACATATGAAAAATTGCAAGGCAGCTTTTATACCCGGTACTCATAGGATTACAAGAACAACAGATATCAGAGACTATAAGAGCTAGAACTGCCAAATTTGGTAACAACAATCACATATGTTGCCCGCATATCAAGTTTGTTTTAAAATGTTAATGTGAATATATAATAATAAATACATTTGTGCTGGGAAAATTTAAGTAAAATCCGTTTATAAACATGGGACTTATTAAAGAATAAAACTTCTGTGTATGCTAAACTTCAGCCATATTTTTCTTGGCAGCTACCTATGTATACTTGTCTTTTTTAAACATTTTCTTCTGTCAATGTGACTTTAATTTCACTTACAATGATTTGGGTACCGGGTATCTCTCAGTGAGCACACTTGACTCTAGCTTTCGAACTTATTTATTATTTTTTTTTTTTTTCAATTTTCAAGATATTTGAATTTAATAGGAATGTTGCAGATAAGCAATACCACTACGAAAAGGGTTAAACTACTTTAATATACCTACTTTTTTTAAGTGCAAAACAATGTGCTACAGATGGGTTCGAAAATAAGAAATGAACAATAGAAGCACAAGGTTCCAATGGATATTTTGTCAAAAAAATATCATTACAGATATATTTGTAAGTATAAAGCAATTTAAAGCTGTACCAGTTTCTTTAATCTAGGGAGTCAAGAAGACCAACACGGCTTTATGCACAGTGCACCACCGATAGCCAATTGTCTAAATAACAAATGCATAACATATAAATCGATAAAATCCCTATCACTGAACATATATAACCTTGGATGATATTATGACATAAGTACACATAATATAATAAATATTATTTGAGGTTATCAAGAGTGAGCTATGCGTACTTGCATTGTTGGAAAACTTTAATAGCTTTAGTATTTGAAAAGTGTTTTCTTCACTAGTTGCAGGTATGAACTAAGAGAAATTAAATGATTATTTTCCTGTTAAGGGGCTATACCAGTGTTACACATGAGAAAAAGCCATTTCCAATTTTGTTGAAAAAGCCAGCAATTAGGGTCCAACCACCACCTCGTTTACCCAGAAACTGGTGAAATAAGTTAAGTTATAAGTTAAGTTATAAGTTATAATTGTACTATATAGTTGTAATAATAAAAAAAACAAATGCAATGATTAACCGCTACTTTTCGCATATCCTTTTTTTTCATTAGGTGGCTCACTTTTTGAAGTATGGCGGAAGTATGAAACGCTTCGAAAATACTTTCACCAGTGATGGAGTTTATGTTTCTAGTGTTGCTGACAAATCGAAATTTACTGGCAGGCAGATGATTGCATTATTTGGGAAGTCAAAGCTTTTTGCTAAAAGTTTAAAAAGAGACATAAAGCGATTGTGATTTGATCGCAACAAAGCAGATGTGTTAAGCGAACAATTTTGTACAGAGACCTTATCTAAATAAACTTTTGCAAGCTGAAAAAAAAGCCAGAAAAGCTAATATCTTCCCAATGTACGATTAGGACAGATGAATGTTGTGCAGAAGTTCCTTTGCCAAAGAAACTGGACCACACAAAAGTCAAAGTCAAGTCCCTAAAACATACATCCCTTTATCTAAACGGAGATACCTCGGGAGTTCTGGGCATTCAAACTATCGCCGAAGCTACTGCGATAGATCTGCATGTGTACTTTACTTGCAGTGTGCCGCTACAAAGGCATTTGAGATGCCTCACAGTCTGAACGAGCTCTCGCCCATCTTTGGCCCGGTATTGTCGACCCATAAAGATAATGTTTGCCGAAAAACCAACAGATTTTGTCAGACCCAAAGTTCAGTATATGCACTTTGAAACATTCCAACTTGTGCCCAATGAGTTGAGTTGAGTTTCAAGTAGCCCACTAATTGTAGCTTATGATTATTCAAAAGGGATTACGGATTTGTATGTCATTTTAAGATTGCCAGAAAAAAAATCCAATGCAATTAAGAAGCCATTAGGAAGAATCGAAGGTCAGTGCCGTACATAAAAGCATTTTCGATTAACGAAAAGCAGCAATCCAAGGTAGCTTCAGGGTCAAAATGCGATTTTTGTTCGTATATTGGTAGAAATTTGTCTTCTATGTTTTGACAACGCTAATAGTAGTAATTCGGTTGGTTTTTTGTGTTAATTCCCTATTGTTTATAACCAACAATTCAATCACCCCAAGATAACTACTAACTACTAACTACTAACTAATGTGAAGCTTTACAACGTGAAACAACAGTTGCTTATTCCTTCACAGTCTTCCGACTTAAGTCCAATAGAACAGTTTTGGGATCATCTAGAGCGTCCCATAAAAGAACGCAAGATAACGAGGAAACTATGATAAAGTCATTTGTACTCGAAGAACGGCTAAAGCCTAGTTATATGTTTTTCATGGGTTTTAAGGGCGGAAGGGCGCATTGCCAAATTTAAAAAAAAAACTTGATCAGCGTGCAACAGATATGGTAGCTCCAAATTTGGTAGCTCTAGTACTTATAGTCTTTGAGATCTCTTGTCGGAGATGCTTTCATCTGCCTGTTACATACAATTTCGGTAGGAACTGAGCTATAACATCCTTATGCTGTATAGGTACCGGCTATAAAAATAAAAATTATCACTGAACACGGCCGTCCACGTAGTGACGATAACCAGTGGTGGTCAATAACCACTGATGTGCGCAAGGCAACTAATATAATAAATTCATAATTGATTATAAGCTAACGTTTGACCGATCGTTAAAAGCAATATACAAAGTAAACGGCATTTGTTCAAGGAAAGTTTTGCATACTTGTACTTCGATGTTTTATAAATCTGATAACGCATAATCAACTCAATCCGACACTCCGTTCAGAAGATATTCAACAAACATTTGTTTGGCCTTTTCCATATGAAAACCTTTGCTTGCTTATCTTTTATTATATTAAAAAGATCTAGATGAAAACTTTAAAATATAAATCAAATTACATTTCTTGTTAAGTAGGTAGTTAAGTTAGATAAGTTGAATTACTTAATTTTAATAATTTTACGAAAAGTAATTCTTAGAATCTAGAAAAGTTTGTATTATTTTATTAAATATACTATACTTCTTTATTTCAGGACGATTAACTTTAAGTTCGTCCTGTCCTAAATTTAAGAATTTAATCGCTATTAATTTAGAATAAATTAAGCCTTCCTTTATTGTGGGTCTTTCTTGAAGACAAAAATAGAGAAAATGCATTGTTAAATGTTTATTTTGTTAACCAATAAAAGCATATATTTCGTTTTGAGTGTATTTACGAATGTTAACATTTGTTTCTTTAATTACATTTATTCGTGATGCTTAAGTCCAGACGAAGTCCAATAATTGATTGTACTTTCTTATTTCATTTGCTACATCATTTGATACATCTTATTAAGATATGTGTTTATCGTCACAGTGCAGGACCAATATTATATATATTATATATTATATATATTCTATATTACATATCATATATATTTGGATATATAGTCGTATAGGAAATACCTAAGCCATTTGTTCAATATTATTCAGCTACAGTTAGCTGAT
>JAEIIG010005485.1:0-18692 GCA_018904695.1 Drosophila parvula
AAATAAAACTATTAAGTATAATATTTGGTTTTATATTATCTTAAGGGTTTTATAAGACTATAAGGTAGATAACATTAATTTAATTAATACACTTGCTAAATACATATTCGATTCTATATCCTAAACAATTTATCTTTCTTCCTTTAAGTATATGTTATACGCTTACACTTTCACCCAATTTCAAAAGCAATTTCCTCAGTGTACCCTACTATGCTATACAAAAGTTGGAAATCTGCTCGGATATGTTTTTTATGTGCGGTTGTATGGGTATAGTTACCGACTTTTATAAGCAGCAAATTTTTATTTTCTCCCCATACTTTTGCTTACCATTCGCATGCGTCATAACTCAATAACCAGCTCGGAAAGGAACGATAAGGGGGGATGGGGATGGCCAAAGGCAAGGGGGCGTTCGCAAAACTGTAAGCTAACTGTAATCCTAATGAAACTACAACACACACTCACTCGCATTTGCATGCAACAATTTGGCAGAAGAAAAGAAGAGGAGGAGGAAAAGTTTCCATCTACCCATTGAGGCAATCCTTGTCGCTCGTCCTTGCCCGTCATCCCCAACTCGTCTGCCCGTAGTGGAATTTATTATAAGATCCCTTTCTTCATATATGAATGCGAGAAACTTGTAGTTGCCGTTGTGATGCCAGCAAGCCAGCCATCCAGCCAGCCAGCAACATGAATATTTCTACAACATCAAAAAGGCATTTCGAGTTATTTGGCTTTCGCAAAAAAATATTTTTTATTATTATTTCCCTAGTTAGCTGCCGCATATGAGTATTTGGAACAGCAGGGGTTAGCGGGGGAGGTATTGAAATTTAATTTCAAGACAAAATTATAGGTTCTTCCTTAGTCCGAGAATGCTTTAGATAAAACAGATTAGTGTATAGTGTACTGTATAGCTATAAATCTATACAATTTACGCCCAAGCTCTATTAATTTTCCACAATTCCAAATTATTGTTTGATCTGAGCTTTACTAAGTTTAAAACGATAATAATGAATCGTCAAATAAAAAGAATTAATATTTTAAACCACAAACTAGAAGAAGTTAAGATAACATAACTTGAAGCTGAAATGTTGGGGTCTTATTTATTTTATCTTGATTTATTTGTAGTTAATACTTTAGTATTGCCTTAAGCATTTAAAAACATCAATTAACCCCAAGATTAATCCAGACTTGGCTATTATTTTACCCTCTGCTGTATGCGTTTGAGTTTGCATGTGTTTGGCAACTCTTGGAATTTCATAAAGCCAAATTCCTACTGAGCAGCAGCGACTAATGACCATCGCAAAAAGCTAATCAGGCTGGCATGAGGTCGGTTTTGGTATTTTCGGGGTTTTCGGGGGGAAGGTGGCTTCGGTTTCGGCTTCCTTCTTGTATCATTAATCTGCCACACTCGCTCAGACATCAGACGTCAGTTCCAGGCATCTCTACCCGATGGGTTTCCCCCCCAAAAAAGGAACATTAATTTCCTCCGCTGCGCTGCTTAGGAGACATTATACATTATTTGTAGTACCTAGGCGATCGACTTTTGCGATAACTTTGCCTGATTTGCCCAGCTGCACATCACGGGAAACCGCGCCCCGAAAAAAAACCCGTGGTTTATAATAAAAAAAAACGCGACGAATCTTTCGATTCCTTTGAGGCCTTCAGCCGAAGCTGTCTACATTACGTATACGCCGCGTGTGCCCGAGAAGTTGATGCCCGTTTGATGTTTCCAACTCAGCTGTCAGCCGTGCGTGTATGTGCGCTGGCAGAGCCTAATGTGTGTGTTAAGTGTGTGAGTGTGCGTGCCAGTGCTGCTTTATGATGACATGCCAAACATTTATGCAAAATGCTAATTTTAAATCCAAGCCCAAAGCCGCGGAAGTTGTTCGAGTTGCACGAACAGTGGCGAACGGAGTTTCACTTTTAATTAAATAATTCAGTATAAACAATAAGTGTACATTTTTGTTGGAAATTCAAATTATTATCTATTGATTTTTATAAGCATGCAGGAATACCTTGAATAAATATTTGTATAAGAAAAATGGCAACTAAACTAGAAATACATTTTTGTTTCATTGACTTTTATAAACATTTTCTTATAAAAAATCTTAAGTTAGGATATACTCGTATATATTTTCGTTTTATAAAATGTTTAGGAAAGAAGATAATATTGTAGAAAATTCTTATTGTAATACTTTCTTAGGCTGACATATAGTACTACTTTTTTTTATTATTAAAAAATACTGCTGACAAGAACGTACAATAAAAATGATATGGAAATACATTTCGGTTTAAATTTTTAAATAAATATAAGAACTTAACCCTTTTATAAAGGAATGTGTCTTGTTCTCTTTCTAGAGTTTTCTTTAAATAAATATAATCACAGTATAATATAATTATTTTCAATATTTTTTGTCAGTTTATAAAGATTTATATTGTGTTTTTTTTTTTATTATAAAAAACATTGAAATGTCAGGTACTGGCAAATATTTAATTATGCTTTTAATTATAAGAAACAATGAAGTCAAAGGTTTACTTTATAATTTTGAAAGATATTCCTTATAACCATTTTCCACAAGCCTTTCTAATTCAGTTTTCCCGCCTTAATAGACATCTGAGTCTAAACTTAACCCACTGTGCCGGTGTCTTAAGCGTAAACGCCTCTTCATCAGCATAACTCGTCAGGCATGACATTCCAGCAGCCCCCGTGTACTGACTCTGAGTTCTGGTTATGCTTTTGGATGTGCTAATGTCTGTCCCGGAATGACTGACTGACTTGCCGAATGGCTGAGTGACGGACTGAGTGAGTGACTGAGTGAGTGAGTGACCGATGGAATGATGAACCGGGCTTGGCCACACCTTCAGTGCATTTTGGCCATCTTCGTTCCAGTCCGTATCGCCTCCTCCTCACACCCTTTCGAAAATGGCTGCTACAGGAAATTACAGGAGATGCCAATCCGATATATCTTGGTATGGGCTTATCTAACTAAGGCAAATCTTGAGGGGAAATTAGCTGCGAAAATGCTTAAAATTGGAAATTGAAATGTGAGCGGGCGACGAGCGGTAGTTGTTGTTGTTCCTGCTATTGCTTATTGTAATTTGCTAAAGTATTTGTGGAATATGAATTGCGAGCATTTGCATAAATGAAATGTGTATGTAAATGTCGAGCTCGTAATGCCAATCAATCACCCCAAAAAAGGAACTCTCACACACACATGCAGGACGGCTCCTCCCACACATACACACACACACACACAGGCACACACACATAAAACCAATAAACTAAATTCGCAAGAAGCGAAAAAAAAGGACGAAGGCGAAAAACTCCAAGCAGAAATCGTCAACAACATACATGATGTAGAGCGTGGCGAGTGTGGCAGGGGAGGGTCCTTTCTCTGCCCCAGTGTGTGTGTCTGCGAGTGTGTGTATTCCAACCCTTATCCTTGGCAGGATATTACATGCTTCAACAATGTTGTAGCATTCCCAATAACAACAACTCCTCCGCTGCTCAGAGCATTCCTGCCGAAAATGAAATTCTGTTTTGCATTTTATGTCGACATCTCCTGAACCCAAAATGTATAAAAAAAAACACACACACTCAAAACGAAAGAAAAAAAACAACGTATAGAAAGAAGAACCAGCCAAGGAATAAAGAAAAAGGAGCAGGAGCAACAAGGACACACAGCGAACAACGAAACAAAAAATGAAATCTAAACAAAATGCGTTCGAGCGTGTGTGTTCAATTACAATGTGTGTGATTGCTTGGCGGGCTAGGCTGGAGGATGGGAGGGTTTGGCATTAAGAAGGGGGTTGAGGGGGTCAGGACCTCCCCCCACATGCACACACTCGCACACACACACACACACACTCGCCCCGCTTTAGCATAAAAATTTACAATGCGAAATAAGCAAGCGAAACGAACGAACACAAAACGCTTTTTATTTCGTTTTATTTTTTTTTTCTCTTCTGGCTGCTGGTTTTCCAGGACCTCCGCAGGACCTTTAGGACCACGAGCCCGGCATCCTTATGCAAATAACATCAGCCCAGCGTCCTCGACACTGCCACATAAAAATAAAATAATAACAATACAATATTTTTTGATGACAGCCGAGGACGGCGGCCCCAGAAAAGAGAACAAAAAAAGCTCGCACAGCGAACAATGAGGGTGAATCCCCCGCACGAACTTCTCGCATCTATATCCTCTATATAGCCTCCTCGTTTTGAAGACCGATTTTGGTTCAAGGTTCGCCCATCAAAGAAAGGTTTAATCGATAGCTCATCTCGCGAAATGTTCTTATTCTATTTATTTTTGATAGCCGCCCGTTTTTAGTGTATATTTTAGGGTTTTCTTGAATTATTATTGAGTGTCATACATTTTTTTTTATATTTTTTGGCGGTAATGGAAGTATAGACCAGGAATTTATGGTAGTAAGTGGGACTTACAAACAATAGAGGGAAATAACTTGAATATATTATATTTTATTTATTTAAAAACGTTTATTTTTTTCTTATTTCTATAGATATCTGACATCTTCTCCGAGAACGTTAATAATTTAATTCACTTTCCTTTTCAATGATAATAATATTCATTTACAACCTTTTTAAGCTGCTAAAGAATAAAATAAAAAATGACGATCACCCCTTTCTTAAATATGTTTATTTATTTGAGACCCTTTTGCTTTATACTTACCTCTTAACATTTTCTGCCTTTATTCAAACATCAGAATTAATATCATTGAACTTCAAATAAAATAAATATGACATTAAATCAAAAATGATGTCAATTTCAATTTGGAATTTCATCAATCATCGTTCTCTGAAATAATTAAAAATTCTAAAAAATACTCTTAGCATAAATTTGGACAACCTTCCCGCTCTCCCAGGAAGCAACAATATAAATAATTATTTTTGCATACACAATGTAAAGCAAACAACACGATAAACACACGGGCGCTGGCATGGCTCAAAGGATGCATGGGAATGCGAGGAGAATAAGAAGCGAAATCACATTTGAATAACAATCATCATCATGCGAGTTATTTCAATTGACTGAAGGGGCCATTGGAGGGGTGGGGTCGGTGGTGGGAGGGTGCCGGGCCGGGCCGGCGAAGATATTGAAAATATGAAAAGACACGAGAGCAGAAAAAACACACGCGAAATCACAAAGAATTCATAATAAGCGTCATTGTCGATGCGAGCGAGCGGGAAATGAATAAAAATCAAAGTACAGTGGAGGAGTCTGCGAGCTCACAAAGGTGAAAAAAGGGGTATGAGTGGAGAAGGGGGGCGGGCTATTGTGGCAGGGGCAGGATAACTAAGGGCACGTATAGGAATGTGGAATTGAATGTGTCGCACAGGATGCGTGTTTATTTTTTTGTATGTGCCAAGTGCACAGCGAAAAATATATCTCTTTCAGCTTTTAAGATAAACTAAATTAAAAGAAACTATAAAACTTTCACCAAAAAAATATGGAAAATAATACAAGTCATAATCATAGAAAAAATACTTTATTTTATTTTATGGTAATGAATAAACACTAAAGCATTCTTATTTATTTCAGTAAATATATATTTTTTTATATAGAAAAACTACGTTACTTTAGTAATACCCCAGGATCCACTTTAGGGAACCTCCAACTTGCCTCTTTGATCTTTAACTTCAAACTTAGCTGACCATTGGGCCTGAAAATAGCTGCCTTTAAATATAAATCACGCAATTTTTTTTCCCTACTGTGTTGAAGAAATTTCCGTGGGCATGTGTGAATCGAGAGTTGAGAGCCTTCCAAAGGATGCCTCTCCTAGAACCGCTTGCGTGGGCTGCATGAATTTTGAATGACATTTCCAGGCAGCAACAGCAGCAGTAGCAGCAGCCAATCCCAGACTTCAGTCATTGTTCGCTTATTGAAATTTCAGGCAAAGGGAAACGGAACGAGCCACTTGAAGAGCAGGAAGTGAGCGAAATACAGGGACAGGGATAGTGCCGCTGTTGTGATGTCCCTGTGACAAATTGTGGCAGCCAGTAAGTGGCATTTCATTTTCCAAAGCCACCAGTTGCGCCTGATGCTGCTACCTTCTTTTCAATAATTGATGTCATTAAATGGGAAAGAAATCAACAAGTTTGATAAATGCATTAAGTTCTAGCTAGGTATTAATAGTAAAAAATTATGAAGTACAATATGTCTTTTGTTAATATATGAAAAATAAGCCACTTAAAACTTTATTAAGTGAAAGATGTGAGGATTTTAAACAGAAAAAGCTTTTTGGTTATTCAAATCAAAACTAAATAATATAAATCTATCCCAAAATTATTGATAAACAGGATTATAAATGTTTTAAATGAATTTCTTCAAATAAGAATAGTTGAAATACACCTTCATAATATTAAAAACCTCTTGCCTCACTATTTTCCAAGTTTATTTTTCTCAACCAATTGCGGTGGCTAACAAGTGGCACTTCATTTTCACAGCCACCAGTTGCTGCCAGCAGCTCTTCATAATTGATTTCATTAAATTGCTGAGAAAGCAACAAGTTGCCAGATATAAAAAAAAAAAAACACCCCCCGCTCACACCAACGTCTCCGAACTGAAAGTAAAAACAAATTAAGCTCTCCGACGGCGGCGGCGAAATAATTGGGGGAATTCCCGCAAAACGCCCCAGACAAGCGGCTGTAGAAGAAGCAACGGGAGCCGGGGCGCAGGAGGAAAATGAAAATGCTGAAGAGGAGGAGGTGGAGAGGAAGGAGGAAAAACTGAGCCAGACACTTTGACATAATTTCCCTGGCAGCAGACGTCGCCACCCGCACAAGGACACGACCATAACCAACCCCAACAAAGTTTTAATTAATTGCGCCCAACTCTCGCCCTCTCTCTCTCTCTCCGTCTCTTAGGGAAAATTGAGGGAAAATGAAAATGAGTCAAGCTGGGTAAAGTTGGGCGCGCACACACACCGAAAATGTTCATTTTCACGTACACGAATTACTCTGGGGTTTCCTGAGTTTTCCCAAAGACACAGGACCTCTTAAAAGGCGGAATATGAGGTGGCAGCAGCAGCAGCAGCACAATGTGGCTTAATTTCATTATGTGTTGCGACTGCTGCCGGGTTTTATTGTTGCTATAGCTACAGTTGCTGTTGTTTTCTGGAAAAGTTGTTGCTGCCGTTTACTTTGTTACTTTTTCTGTTGCAACTTCAGATATAGTTGCAAGTTCATCTGCATGTGGCCGCTGTAACTGCCGTTGCAATATTGTTACTGAACTTGTATATATTAAGTTACTTTCGGAGTTTGTTTTAAACATTTGCAGTGTGTTTTATGTTTCTTTATTTAATTAGGTTTTAAATTAAATTTAATCTCCTTTTAAAAGGGCATAATTAAAGGATTTTATCAATTTTCCATATCTCTGTATCTTAAATAAGATGTTATAATTTTATGAAACATTTAAAATGATTCCCGTTCTCATTAAACACTCTGTACGAGGTGAGTGTCAAAACTTTTGCCTCTTTGCACTTTCCCTTTTTTCTGGTCTATCGAAAAAGTTTTCAAAGCCAAGGTGGGCAAAGACAAAACCACCAGATAAATATATATATATATATATATGTACATATCCGCCGGCCAACTTCCTGAACCTCGTTCAATGAGGAGAAGCTGCGTAAAATTATCGAATGTAAAGCATAAAATCCTCAATCAAATTCATGATGCGTGAAGACAAAAGACAAAAGCGTTTCGAATTCGCTTCAGGTAGCCAAGGAAACGATGATATTGATATGCGGGCCTAGATTTTGTATGCAGATGAGCACGTTTCCAGCCCATCCTCCATCAGCAATTTGAGCATGAAATGTGTATTGAAAGTTTGGCATAAAAGTCTAATTAAGTGCAGCCCAGAAACCCAGAACCGCAAACACTCCAAGCCGCCCGCCCGAGTTCAATGTTTTTGTACGTGGCAATAGATGGAAAGTCAGGTATTCCCATTGCTTGTGTTTTTACTACCCCTATTGTCAATAAAAAAAACAGGAACAAAAACCAGGAGGAGATAGGGATAGGATGCTCTCGAAACCCTTTTTCCTCCGGCTCATTGTCTGCTGTGGCATCCGAAGGCGATTTATTGCCGATTTGCCCCTCCGAACAAGGAAAGTGGTATCTGCACTGGGAAAAAATATATTACAAGTGCTTCGATTCAATTAAAATAATATTAAAGCATTTGGCAATTTCTGCTTTAATTAATACAATTCTCTATGTTAAAATATATCATTTTGAATTGCCTAAAATATATATAATATTTTACAAAGTACAATAAGTATTTAACTTAAAGAAAACTGTTTTATTTCTTTCGAAGAATAACTATAAATAATTTTATTTATTTAAAAACAATGCACTTCTGTCATTATAATATTTTATTTAATTCCTTCTTGGACAGTATTTTCAATACAATATTTCGTTTTTGAATATACATAGTTCAAAATTTGTTTCTGAGTGTGCCCATAAAGATAGAACATTTATCTGATCAGCTCAGGGGTCTTAGGCCAGGGGGTGCGGTTACCCCTTTTGTGATCTCCCATTGTCCCCTGGCTCTGGGGCATTATTATAAATTTGCCTTTTAATTTACGTTACGCCGATTCCAAACAATGCCCAGCTATGAATATTCATAATGCGCCGAATCACTACCGAACTGACAATCGCATGTTAATGGGCTGGCATATGTTGAGGACTTCCCCCTTCCATTCGCAGGATCTATAAAAGGGATAGTAGTGTTCTGTTATGGAAATTGTTGATTTATGCCTTGGATTTTTGCGCAATGCCAATATTTCTTTATGTCGCCCTGGCATTTAACAACAGCATTTACATGCTGTTTTTACGCGTTCTCTATTTTATTTTTTTTTGTCCAGAGTTTATTTCTTTTATTACGGGTATTGATCTGGGTTAAAGGGTTACGGCGGGGCATTGAATTGCCCATGAAATTTCAAGTACTGTGCTCGATGTCACCGAGAGAGAGTTGGGTGACTCTCTTTCACAATTGTTCAAAGTGTTTGGATAACAAAAAAATAATATATACGGACAAGTTGTGGCATTCAAAACAAACAGGAAGTTTTGACATAAGGTAATTGAGCCCATAGAAGAGAGTTCTTACGTTCTTTTACTTTATTTATATAATATTTATATATATTTCGTTACTAAAACTACAATAGCTCCATATTCTATTCCTTCTTTTTAATTTTATTTCATTTATCCCCTCATTTACCTACCGTCAGAAACTTGAGCAATATTCATGGCCTAACCCATCGTCAAAATAAATAATAAACCAGCGAAAGGAAAAAAAAGCAAGGCTCGCCGTTGAGCCGCCACGAAATTCAGACGCCAGCTCATCAATCAAACGACAGAGGGCATTTATCGAATTTGTCAGTTTATAAGCCGAGTGAAATAACCAAAATGCGCGAATCTCCAGGCCTGGCGAAAATCCCCAGCAAAACGAACGCCTTCCAAAGAAGAAATCAACGGCCGACGGAGGAGGAGAGGACAGATTGATGTGGGCATTACGTGTCCAGTGCCCAAAAAGGGTTTCATCTTTCCAGCCTTCGAATACCGCTCGCTGGGTAATTTATGCGCCGGCGTAAACGCCTCGCTAAAAAAAAAGAAGGAACGAAAACTGAGAGCCCGGGAGGCTGTTCTCCTTCAATCTTCTTTTACCTGGGCAAAGGACATCCTTCCCTCCCTTGATCCCGGCTGTATAAATTAGAATTTATGCGCGATTTGCATGACTGAGGCAGGGAACCCTTTACAGCTGTTCGGCGATTCAGTAGATCCTCGAAGCGACTCAGTTTGTGCGTGAAGCTCGAGCGAGTAGGTTCAGATGGAGATAGATACATGAATCAAAAGGCAACCTACTGCACAGAGAAAAATACATAGAAGATTGTGAAGAATATAGTTTATAAAGTGAACAGAAATATACAATGTGTGGACTACAAAATTATAACAATATACGTTTCTAAACACTCAGCATTTAGCAAGATTGAAGGATCATAAAGAATACGTAATCATGCGGCTTCTGACTTTGTTTTTAAATACTACCAAACGTAATTTACAACCCACTTATTGAGTAATTATTTTTATTGTATTTCTTGACGAGATAAACCTAAGAAAAAACCTCATTTTCCCCGACTATGTAATCGCCTAGGAAAACGACCCTGCCCCGGCACGCATGCGTGACTCTACTGCCTTACGGCCAAGTGGCAGTGACATGAGTGGCGGATGGTCAAAGTTGAGGGGAAGCCAGATCTGGGAAAGTTGGGAGGTGCTTCCTCAAGCAATTTTCAGTAGCGCTCCTCTACCGGTGACCACTTCACATGAGCCGACTCTTCAAGCCGAAGTTAATAATATGAAAGAAATCACTTGGCAGCTTTGGTGCATTGTTAAAAGTTTTTAAGCCGCGCCTCAAACAAAAAAAAAATGTATGAAGGGGATGCGAGAAACGACGCCTCATATGTGGCAAACAAAGTTATTTGTGGTAGCGCTTTTATGCTGCCCCTTTTCTCCAGCTCGGCCCCTGGCCATACCCTTGCAGGGGATGCTATGATTTTGCAATAAAAGATCACATTTTAAAGTAAATTAAATAAAATGTAACCTTATTAATAATTATATTTATACAGCATACTATTCTTCATTAAATATAAATATTACTATTTAATTACCGAATTCATTTCCCTGCAAGAGTATTTCCACCTTCGGTCGCTTTTACTTTTTATTTCTGCCGACAAAGGTAGTTCTCATCGGGCGCCAGCAAACTTTGCTGTTTGCAAAAGTTTTTTCTCGTCGCTTTTCCTGCATTTTTTACTCAATTTCTTTGTTGGAAAATACGCAGTAGCGGCGCAGCCGCTGCGTAAAACTTTTCACTTTGACTCGACTTTATTGTATTTCTAATACTTTGCCTTTTCAGCCAAGTTAGTGGCTTCGGCGGCAGCATGTGAACAATGTAAGCGGCCAACGGTTGCCAAACTGTAAGCGTCCATAAAAATGTTTGGCCTGGCTACTTGAGGAGATCTCCAGCCCAAAGACTCTCGGATACTTCTCCCCTCCCTCATCGGTTCACTGGGGTTCAAGCTGGGGCTCACACACACACACACACACACACTCTTTCGCACACAGATTGTAGACAATTGAAAATTTTACATTTTATGACGCTGCGCAATTTGTGGCTGTTGCCAAGACTTTGGCAAATTCTTGATTCTTGAATAAGGGAAAAGTTACGGAGAGGGTTTTCTTTCGTTTTTTTTTTTTTTTGTTTTTTGTGTTACCTTGCTACACAGCATGACAAGCAACTTTGGGCAGGGCTAAGATAATAGTTTCTATTGAACGGAAGTAAGCTCACACCTCTTTTGGGTTTTTTTTTATATTAAAAATAAATGTGTAATATTTAGGGAGATTCTTAATGTTGTTTAATAAAAAAAGCAACATTTAAAGATGGAAATATTGGTAGCAACATGCTTTACAGAAAACTGAAACTCTTCTAGAATTAAAGTCCATTTTCCCTTCGTAAATTGACATCCATCTTGGCTCTAAAGTTACCTTATTTATATGTACACATATCAAGCAATTGGATTTAGCAACAAATTGGGTAGACAAAGCCAGACACATATGCTGCTACCTCTGAGTATTCCGATGGCACAAAGCTCGTTTGAAAGCCTTTGTCGCAAAGCCCATTAAATGCTGGGACCACCAATTTGCCCAGGAACTGAAACAGAAGCAACAGAAACTGAAACCGAAACAGAAATAGAAATATAAGCACATAGAGAAAATTATAGAAACCTTTAAAAAACAAAAACAATTACAATTTATATTGATTGATTGGACATTGAATAAATATTTTCAAGTGCAACAAATTACACATGTTTCTATTCATTTTAAATGCTGTCTAAAAATAGGCAATAATAACTATTCAATGAGGGAAATTCTCTTTTAAAATCATCTTATATTGAAGTTAAAATCGCTGAAGAATTTCCAGCTAGTACTTTTCCTGATTCTTTATTTGTAAAGAATTTAACTTTCATTGCCTCAGTGCACGCGTGGAGACAGAGTTTCGTCCTGGATCGACTCTGCCAAATGAAATGTGATGAATTGTATGTAATTTGGCTGGGCGACATTTGCATGAGGAAAAGTCGGTACCCGGCACCGTGCTCTGTAGCTTCTACTCGCTCACTTTTCCCGCTTTTCCAAAATGGCAAACTGTCAGTTTGGAGTTCTTCTTTCGGCCCGAGCCGTGCAGAAACTGTGCGGCACTCACATCTCATTAATTTGTGATTGATACGCTGACTCTGAGCTCTCATCTCCCCCAACTCCGCCCTTACCGAATGCCCCTTCTAAGCCATATCCCCCTCCCTTTGGCTTGACAGTGTGTTTGTGCGTAAAGCGTCACAAATGAAATTGAAGTGTGTTTGTGATCCCATTACAAATAAGTAAAGGAAAGCTTCCAGGACAGGGGGGGCGGAGGCGGGTGGTTCTACACATTTGATGGATTTGCATGCGCTGTGACACAAGTCACTAAAATATCTTATTACACAGACACACACACATCAACACACACACTCCCATACATACGGGGCACATGTGTGTGCTTCTGCCTTTGGCAGCCATTTTTTATTTGGAACTCATATAGGCCGCATAAACAAACAGGACCCGCCATCGGACTCACAACAGCCACAATCCATCGAAGGTGCACCGAAAATTAATTTAATACATTTACCATTTCTTGGTAGTTAAATAAATAATGATTGAAATGGATTAAGGGAAATGGTTTAAACATTTTTGGAACGTTCTAAGATATTTTCTAAATCTCTAAAGAGAAAACAGTTCGTTGCACATTAATAACTTTAGAGTTCAAGTTAAATTCTCTTGTAATTCGCCAAATATAGTTCAATCAGATGAAACATATTTATATTTTCATTTTAATATTCATACAGCTCCTTTTGGAATTATAAACAGTTTAAGTGATATAAATATATATCAAAATTATAAACATAATTAGGA
Organism: Drosophila parvula; assembly: GCA_018904695.1. Taxonomy (NCBI): domain Eukaryota; kingdom Metazoa; phylum Arthropoda; class Insecta; order Diptera; family Drosophilidae; genus Drosophila; species Drosophila parvula. Next base: position 13,006 of record JAEIIG010005485.1, read on the forward strand.
AATTGTTATTGTAAGTTTACAATTTGTTTTACAATATTTGCTTACATTTGATATTGAGTTTGAGACCTAATGTAAAGTATAAATATCTTATAACTTCCAGCCTAATCTTAACAATTTTATAAGAAAGTTATTTATAATTTCATGACAAATTTCCTTATAAAACCATAGATTTTCCTCAGTGTGTATAGACCCCCATCATTTTGTCCTGACGAAATTGTCTCCCATTTATTTTTCAACTTCGATTTTTGCCTGTCGCGCTTTCGCGTATTTCCATTTCGTATTTTTTATTTTTTGTTTTCTTCTTTTTTTTTATTTTGCAAATTGACACCCTCACACGCACGCACGCAAGAGGGCTTGTTAGTGTGGTTGTTGTTGGTGGAAAATGCTGTTGTTGTTGTTGTTATGTCTATCTGGCTGTCAAGCTGCGGCTGCTGTTGGTTTTTCAGCATTTTCCGCTTTCCGCTTTTACCGCTGGCGCTGCCGCCGCCGCCGACTCCTTCAGCAGCTTCATCAATGCCGGAAGCGTGAAAATCTACCGCCAAAAGAAAGGGAAAAGTTCACAAATGGAAAATTACAGGTGCACACGTGCACACACGCACACACTCAAATACACAGCCACCCCTCCTGACCCACACACGCACACACACAACAACCGAAATATTCCCCTCGTTTGTCATTTCAGGTTGTTTTATTCAATTTCGAGGCAAGCGAAATTCGCAAAAAAAAAAAAAGAGAAAATGGTAGTAAGAGGCCGAGAGGTCCTGCGAAAAAAACTCTTTGAAAATTCAACGCGCTGAATGTCATGCGATATGTCACACATGTAGCCCGTCCTCCACCCGAAACCGCCTTATCGGCTGCCATATTAATGTACTGGAAATTTGCCATTTTTCCTTCTGGGAAACACCCCAAAACGTGGTCTGGGAAGAAAGGACGGAGCTTTTCATTTAGTTGTCAATGTTCTTTAATCTCATTTAGAGCAAAGAGCAGAAATAAAAACCATTAAGCATAAATATCATTGGAAATATATATATGTATATGTATATTGGCAGACACAAGCACAGTGCTGGGCAAATTAATGTGTGGAAAAGGTATACCTTTATTTTTCAAGGAATACAATTAAATTGAATTGAACCAATTACATTTAAAATGCGAAAGAAGATTTAATTTAATATGTTATTTGTTTTAAATACATTTATTTAAGTAATACAAAAATATTACAAAGCAACTTGTGTTTAAACGTTGCTTGAGCTTATTTATTTATTTAAACAAATTGTATGAATGGAGGTCTTTTTATACCAACTGTCATGACAGTAATTTTATGAACATGTCCTTCAAAATAATCATATACTAAGTTCTTGAATATATCATTATTATATAAACCAAAACAGTCAATTAACTGAATATAAAACTATACAATTTGTAATAAATATTATAAAAAAAATACAGTTTTCCTTTGAACACAAGTAATCCCTATTTAAATGCAATCGCTTGTATCTGGAAAAATTTGTGTGTCCTGACACTTTGGCAACCTTAAGCCATTCAATGCCAACGATGCGTGTCCACAGTCGATTCTAATCAGAGAACGCCAGTCGGGCAGCAAAAGGCAACAAAATGGAGAGCAGAATTTCCATTCTATTTTTTGTCGGTTGCACTCGAATGAGTTTCATTCGCATTCGCCATTCGCAGCCATGGAAAGGGTCAGTTTCGGTTGTCCACTCTGCTGCTGCTGCTGCTGCTGATCCTTTTGTCAATTGCTTTCGGGTTCCCCATTTTCCCCGGTTTTTCTTTCACTGATTTTTGAGCTTTCAAGACTCGGGGCAATGAGATTGCGAAATGTATAGATTGAATGACTGCTGATATTGTCGTCATTTTCGGGTAAGACGATTGATTGCCCTTGTCAATGGATACGGGGTGCTTCAATGGCCATGAGTGATTGTCCCAGCCTATTTGAGATATTTGAGTAATTAAATGAGCAGAGCAACTAAGGAAGATGCGATTATTTTTATCATATGATTGGGATCAAGGCGAATTAAATAAAATGGCTTATGGTCGTTGTTTCTAAACATAAAAGCAGATTTATTCCACGTTATGTATTAGTAAAATGAATCATTTTCATCTAAAATTATAGTGGGTTCTATATATTTTATCCATAGTTATTATAGGTCTCATGCTTTTTCATATTCTCATTTACAACTTTAAATCATTTAACATAGTTTTTTTAATCCTATTAAAGGCACATTTTAGTATTAAACTTATAAATAAAATAAATATAACATTAGGAAATAAATTAGCTTAAAACGTATGTGTCTCTTGTACCTTTTACTTATTTTACATGAATGTTTATTAACTCATAATTGTAAAAATCACTGAATATAGAGACAACATACTTTTCTAGACCTAAGACCTCTTGCTTTCCTAAGCTCTTAGCTTGTTCCAAAGTTTCAAAAATAGTTTTTAAGCAGAGAACTTTATAAACTCTAACCGCTTACCCAAATATGACGATGGTGGTTAATAAATCTTGGATTTTAAAGGAGAGTTTCCCTTGTTTCCACTCCCACGTAGCCCATTAATTTCTTGTGCCATTCTAATTTCGCTTTCATTTCGGTAGACGCTGCAAGGCCAACTGCAACAGCAGCAACAAATATCTAAGGCTGCGTCTGGGGAAACCCCATGGAAATGAGTTCACCGAAAGAAGGAGGAGCACTGTGGGTGGAAAAATGGCAAGGAAAAACTGTTGCATTAAAAGGAGGCTACGTCATCGCTGTTGCTGTTGAGCAGCACTGCGAAAATGAGCCAAGTTCGTAGTTAGTCAGCTTTCCCGTTCGCTTTTCCTCGCTGCTGGGCTCCGCTTGTTTCATTTCATTTATTTCAGGACGGCGCCGGCAAAAGTTCCACTCCCGCCCCCCCTCCCTCCCTTTTGGGGGCAATAATTTCATTCGCCCATTAAAAATTTACTCTGGAAGCCAACTCGGCGCAGTTGTTGCCACTGCTGGTGCTGCCACTGCCGCTGCTCCTGATGTTGCAAGTTGTTGGTTTTGCAGGTCGTCCTTCCTCGGCGTCGGCGTTCGTTAGTTTGTTTTTGGGGCAAAAGCCGCAAGAGAGCGAGGTCCTTTTTATATCCCTCAACCCACAAAATAAATGGGACTGGCTGAAGAAAAGCACGTAGAAAAATTAGTGGCAGGGAGTAGTATTTTGAAAATGTAAAGCGAGAGAACTTTCTTTTGTTTTTAAGATTTAAGAAATATATTTTGCATATGATAATTCGCTTATTTAATTTCCACAATCCTCGTTTATAAATACATCTTAAACTCTATTAAAAACACCACTTTTTATTGCTGTGTGATAATGAGAGCTTTTCCAGCTGATGCCGACAGCGCTGCCTCTGCCTTGGCCTCAGCCTCGGTCGCTGCCTGCTGCTGACTGCTGCGTTGGTGTGAGGTGGGAGGGGGGAGGGGACACTGCGCTCATTTTCATTTTCATTTTCATTTTCGTTGATGAGATAATGGTTTCGGTGTCTCTGTTTTTCTCCCTCGGCAGCGTAAGCAACGTGATGATGATGAAGCAGCCGCCGCTGCCGCCACCGCCGCGAATGAATTATTTTAAAAAGTGGGTTTCAAGGTCAAGGTGATGCCGGTTATTGTTTTCCTCGTCGCTCTGCCGGCGTCGCTGCTGCGTTCATTAAGCGCCGGCTTCGGCGCCGGCGACGTCCTTCTTGTTTTCCTTTTTTTTTCCACGCTTTTCTTGATTAGCATAATGAAGAGGTGAATGAACTGCCGGCGAAGTCAGCAACTGGTGGTTGTTGTTGTCTGCTTTTAATTGTGTTTTGTGTATGTTATTATACAGAGATTTTCATCACATTTTCATGGAATAAAATATAAAAAATAAAATGTACTTGGAGGCGCCATTTGCCAGGGAAATTCTCCCAGGGCGCATTCGATAAAATTGCGAAAATTGCCGAGGGCCAAACGGCAAACGACTGTCGGTGAGTTGGTGGCAGCGTCGAACGCCGACGACGCACATCAAAATATGCAAATTGGAATTTCAAAAATACAGCAATATTGCTGAAGCCTTCAGCTTCCACTCCACTCATCTCCTCTGCCCCTGCCACCCTCTTTCTGCAAGAGCACCACATTTCCACCCAGGACACTCGCCTTTCTATGTGTACACTGATATCTCTGCGTACAGTAGTCACTCGGAAAGCAAAAAAAAAAACAAGTTTGGGGGAATTCAATAAATATTTATATACATATATAGCGATTTTGGCTGATTTAATCTATGTATTAGATAAAAAACATCAAAATCTACTTCCCAGACTATTTATTAAATTAATGTTTTAGCCCTTAGACAAAAAACCTCATCAGTACCTCAAAAACCGTAATACTTTGCTTGTTTACATACAAGTTTGTTGCTGAATTCGTACTTGGGAATTTTAACAAACTTATTATTAAAATGTTTTAAAGTTCTGCTCTATTTTTAAAACAATACAACTAAATAAATATATTTTCATATAGAATGTTTAAGCGTTACTTTTTAAATAAATTTTGCATTAAAAACCTTGTATTTTATTTACCTGTTTACACTGTATCACCGTTATCTATATAGTTAACCCGATTTTTGGGCTCATGCAAATTTCGTCGTTGCCCTACGGCTTCGACTTCGCTGCCAGCGTCGCTGCCCGAGGTGGAGAGAGCAATATGGAATAAAAGAGAGAGACAGGGATGAAAAGAAGATGCCGGAGAGAGAATGAGAAACAGGAAGTTGGTAGGGGGAGGGGGGCAGGGAGAGCGAGACAGCCATTATCCTGCTGCTCCTGTATTCCTGCAGCAGGGGAAACTGCCGTCGCTACTGCGACGCCAGCAGCTACGTCAACGCTTTTGGCCAGTGCGCATGCGCGCTGCTGGCGTCCATCTGGCATCTCTCTTCCACTCGCTTTTCGCCTAGCAGCCTCTCGCTTGCGCCGGCCTACAACCCCCGTTCCATTGCCAACGTTTCGCCGAGGAAAATCGCTGGTGAGGGGAACGCTCTGGCAGTCGAAACGAGGAAATTAACGCCGGGTAATGAATGAAAATGAAAATCAGAAACAAAGGCACGGGCACCGGGCAAAGAAAATTACCCAAAATGAAGTTTTCCAGCAGCAGCAGCAGTAGCGTCGGCGACAGCGGAAAATGCAGCTACTGCGCAGCAGGTTGAGGGTTTCCCAACGTTCGACCGAACACTTAATGACGTAATGCAGAGGCTGCGACGACGCCGACGCCGTTGCTTCCTCTTCGGATTCTGCCAGCAATTAAGCAACAGTTAAATTAAACGGGTTTCTAGTTCAAGGACACGACCCAGCGAGGACGTGCCGGCAAGCAACAATAGCAACAGCAACAGCATAACCAAAGGCACTGGAAAATGGGTGAGTGGGTGGGTGAGGTGGCTGTGTCTCCTGGTGTCCTTGTGCCGCTCTGGTTTTAATTGTGTTTTGTGGATTTTTGGGAACTTGAAGCAGATAAGAAGGAAGATAAAGGATTGTATTGTATTGTATGAGTATTTATTTCATTTATTTCATAATAAAATTTTTAGCCCTCGTTATTAACCATTTTAAAATATTATTTTACTAGAATTAGCTTGATTAAAGTACTATAAAAGTATACAAAAATATCACTTCTATCAATATAATATAAATAATTTAAAAGAAACAACTT
>JAEIIG010005492.1:0-12607 GCA_018904695.1 Drosophila parvula
TATACGGGATCTTTTCCATATTTCGTCAAAGCTTTATTTTGACATAAAAAACATTCCCCATTTCTTCAGAACTAACTGATTTATTATAAAAAGTCCAAGTAAGCTTGACCCTTTCCTAAAGCGATACCTTTTGATTGATTTACTATATACACAGCTTTCCAATTCTACACACACTCTGTCGGTGCTCATCGTCCCTGTTGACAGATGCAGTTCACAGTGGACAAATTCTTCCAGTTATGGTAGAGTCTTTGAACTTCCCATGCTTTATTTTTAATACATAACTTCGATATAACTTGATAGACAATTGGACAACTTAATGAAAAAGACAGTATGGTTAGCAGAAAATCACGACTATCAGAAAGGAGGCCACATTGTGGCCCTTGAAAAAATTAATTATTATTTTAAAATATGTTTCATTGAGTGGTAAGAGGGGGTTACAGCAAGAATTGATGGATTCGAGCGAAAATGAATTTACATATTTATATATATACATTTTATTATTTATATTACATTTATTAACTTCTTCTTGTTTTTATTGGAAACAGCCTTGTTATCGGCAACTCTTCGCACATATCAGAAAGCGGCCTGCGACTCGGATCAGGTGGTTATAGCGTGTCCTCGCGGTACTAGCATTTCTATCGAGTTTGCCCAGTACAACAAGTTCGTGTCGAAAGGTAAGTGCACAAGTTATGGCCACAAATTGGATATACAGGCGTATCACAGATGTGCTTCTGTTCCTAATACGTTTTAACAAAAAAAAAATAAAATCACGGTGATGCAAATACTCGTATATGTAAATAATCGGTGGTTTCATTGTCTTTCAAAATATTAATTAAAATCAGATCTATAAAATTAAATTGCACAATTTAACAAAACTAGTTGTAATAAATTCTGCGTTAATCGCAGAAGCAAGGAAAGTAATGCAAGGATAGAAAAATATAAAAAGCAATTAAAACATGTAAGAAGGTTATAGCCGAGTGTACCCGTCTGTAAAATAGCCGGTACCTCTTTCAAATTCACCTTTTCTATGGAAATATATATATATATATATACATATATATATGAAATGAATATACGAATGAATAATTGAACTTTTATTGCAAAATTAACAGGCATTCAGTGTGATAATCTTAGTTTGTATCCTAGGGGCCTGAGTGCCGAGTTGACGCTGATTTTGTATGATTATTTATTTTACTTATTTAATATTATTATTATTATGATTATTTATTTTACAACTACATTTGCTTCTGGTGTGCATTTACTACAGAAGATATATTTTTGTTAAATTATCAATTAAGTGGAAATTGCAAGTTAATGAAATACAGTAATTATAATAATAATAAGATAAAAATAAAAACAATGAAAATGTATGCATGCGAACCCACAACCTTTACGGCTATACGCAGCGCAGTTGTAACGTTTTAAAGAGTGTCTGTTACCGTTTTATTGATGTATTTAATAATTATGAATTGTTAATTAATGATTATAGGGTATAAGCATTATAGCATATTATCTATGCTAACTTGTGTAAAAAGTTCTGAATATTTACAAGAATTAAACTCACACCTTTTGGTATTTAACTTGACATTTAGTTGGAAATCGTTCATATGTAAAGCTCATCGAAGCTTATGTCAACAGATACCTCGATTTCGTATTGTAATGACACGATTTGGGAGTTAAAGTAGTAAGAGTGACATTGAGTCTGGGATCTAAGAAGACTGTTGTATTTGTAAAGACAGTCTTCGGGAAATTGCATTGTGGGAAAACGGTTAATTCATCTGAAAATGTTTTGGTACCGACTGGATACCCTACTTTAAGCTGAAACTCACATTCATAGCCAGATTACAGTTTTTATGATTTGTAAGGATGGAAGTGGTCATGACTAAATCTGAAAATAGACTTGATACTTGTAGTCTATGGAAGTTGTTGTTTTACACGGACAGATAGATGGCACTAAGCTATAATACCCTTGTATCCTATGGGTATCGAGTATAAAAATCGGATTTATATAATTTGTTCTTTACCAAATGAAAGAGTGAAATGTAAATTTGTAAAGTAGGTGCAATAATATTCCAAATTAAATATTGTTTTAAGAAGTCCGAAACAAAATGACGGCTGTGTAGAGTTTCTCCGTAGGCCCTGTCTTTTAATGGTCGTATATACAGCGATCCCTAGTTTTTGTCCAACAAATTGCATTTGATTAGTTTCTTACATCAACAGCAATGTGTAAGAGCCGTTGTTTGATACTAAGAAAGCGTTCTTCAAAGATATTTAATATACATTTAACCACATATACATTGATTTTCAGATGGCTTTAGCATTGAAGACCTGTGTCCTCTGTCTGGAATGACTGGGCCAGAAATCCGTGGCAAGGCAAAACACCTGCTCCGCGGATCCATTTTTGGCTCATCCTCTCCAAAGGTGCCGGCAAACCGATACGTAAATAATGGGCACGGTTATGGCCTTGCAATAGCAATGCCATCCCAGAGCGCTGGGACAAGTGAAACTGTCGCCGAGTCGGCAGTTGGCACACCTCGATCCATTGACGAAGTGCAAAGTACTGACGACACCACTGACAACTCCTCCGAAAACTGCATGTGGCCCAATGCCTTACAGGTAATAAACCAACAAAATCGGATTGTTTATAGAATTAATTAGTCCTTAACAAATAATAATAAATAAACTTTCACATTATAACACCAATTTCTGTTAGAAATTATTGTTTTTAGTTTAAAGATCTGCAGGCTTAAAATATATTATTTGATTAGGCATGTTCCATCTTAAATTGGAAATGACTTTAATAAAATTTGTAACATAATGAAATTTCCGTTATTAGTCGCCCACCTATTTATTTATTTGTTTAAAGTTAACTATTGTCTGCGTATTTAGTTATAGTATATAGTTAGATCGAGTCTTGCCCTTTATAAGTGATGCCGCAAATCCGGATATCGACTTGGGCCAAAAGGAGATCTTGGCCAATTCCTTTAGCCGATGTCAATCGAAATGATACAGGAACCGATCCGCTACTATAAGTCATCAATTAAAACATACTTCGGATGACTTAAGGCGATGGTTTATTTAATGTTGTAATCGTCTGTGCGGTCTGTACTCAACTACTGATCCGACCTTTTTCTCTTTACATTTCTTATCTTTATTCTTGGGATAGCCTGAGCTTATACGTCATATTACAATTGAGGGTATACAAATAGTGAGACTTGTATATGTGAGTAATTCAATGTAACTCATTTAAAAAATGTACAAGAAAAGATATATACCAAATTTTGGACGACTCCAGTAATAAGTAATTCTTTGGTTAAATACTTTTAATTGAACATCTAAATGATATGGTGTAGTACAAAAAAGGTTTTGAAGGTTAAAGTTCGCTTTACAAATTGCAAGTAAATATGACGAAATAAAACGAGTAAATTGCAAAGGAACAGCCATATCAATGTAACTGAGGAGAAGTTAAGAGTTATCTGTACCTGTATTAAGATTATGTAGTAAAATGACTTCACTGGATATTCTGCGATGTTATAGAGATTGTAAATTAATTAATTATAGTCTGAAAATGTTTAAGGCAAATGCCTAGACGGATCCCAATTTACCTGACGAAAACCAACTAAATAAAACTGCTTCTGCGCTTAGATCCGATAAAAAGTCATGGATTTGCATTTCGTATCACTTAGAAGCAGAATGTTGTTGCAGCACCATAATTGTAATTAATGTAGGTCGAATTGTAGGCGAATGTGTGAAGTTGGGCCAAAGTAAAAAGATAGATGCCAAGAAGAGAAATTTTATGGAAGAGAAGGATATCGGGAAACCACGGTGTATGTGTGCTGAAAACGCAAGAAGATTTGTTGTTGTCAAACCATGTTTAACGAAGCCAGGCTGAGAAGGAGAATTTAAAGAGGCATGATAGGTTACAAGCTGCTCAAAAAGCTTCAGATAGATAGAGCTCAAAGATACCACAATCATTTGTAACATTAGATCAAGATACTTTTTACACCATTTAGCCATCGTATTTTTTGAGTAAATTAATAGTTTGTTCAGCTTAATTGATATCAACAATAAACTTCTCACACCGTGTTTTTACATCCAATGGCAGATTCTGAATGAAAATGATTTGGATCAGAAAACTATATCCTAACTATGTAACTTCCGCCCTCAGAAATCATGAACAAAGGGATAACTTAGCTATAATATTGAACTTCGATTTTAAATTTGACTTTTGTGGTTGTTTTCTCAAAATGTAAGTAAAATGTGATAATAAACATGGGAGCTATTTAAGTTTCTAGATTTGTGCTTGCAGCATTTTTTTCACTTTCTCAAAAGACAAAGTCAGAAGTTAACAGAGCGAAATTTAAATCCGTGAAGATTTTTCGGAGGTGGAAACTAGAACAAGTCTGGGAAATAATTTCTAATAATTAAAACCTTTGCAGGGTCTCATAATTTTGAACAGAACTTTGCAATGCAGTGAAAGCATCTCCAACCCCATAAAGTAAATACATGCATATATTCTTGATCGTATCACTAGGCAATTAGATCTAAAAAAGTCCATTAGTCTGACCATTTTAGAAGTGTCTCAGATTTTGAGATATCGACTTTTAGAAAAGTGTTTAAATGAATTAAATAAAAATTTTATGTTCGCCGTTTTTTAACATATTTTCATGTAATTTGAGATATAAAATTAAAATTGTAAAATTGTAAAATTAATAAGAAAGTAATATGCAAATCGACAAAACTGCGGTATTTAGCAACGTTTTCCCATATAGACTGACTACAATATTTTTAATTTGATCAAAATTGTACGCCAATACCATATAGCTTCAATACGAACGATCACTAATGTGTAGGCAGACTACGAGGGCTTATAATCTTCGGCGTTGCGAAGTTATTTTGAAAATATCATCAACATTGGGTCGCGATTTCTTCTTCTCTGTTTTTGACATTTGTTTTATTGACATTTGATCTATGTAGTTTGGATTAGTTTTTTTCTACTGCTGATTAAAATGTAATACGCAAGACTATAAAAATCAAATAAAATGCATAATAAACTTGTTCTTGAAAGGTGAATTGAACGCAGGACAAGTGAAAACACTTCCATCACATTTTTACTACAAATATTTTATTTCAATTTGCAAAGTTTGCCCTTTCGTTACCCGAGGGTATGTAGGGTGAGAGGTCAATACAACTAATACAACTAATGCTTGTTCTCATTTCCTTGCTTGTAGTATTCCTTGCTGCAGACGGTCGTTGAGGCCTGCCAGAAAAAGAAGCACTGCAAGTTTCACGGATCCCCGCAGTTCTATGGACAGGGCGCCAGTGGAGTGGGCGACACTTCCGGAACCAGTAGCTATCACAGCAGCACGGCCAGCTCAAATGCAATCAGCAGTGACCCGTGCCCAAAGCGTCGGAAAATTGTCGAAGTCGCCTACAAATGCCGTCCTTGTAAGTCAGTCCCTTATATAAAAATGCAATGTAACCATAAGTGGGTGCATTGTTTTAAACTCCAGTTGGGTCCTATTCGGGGGCCCAGGTAAAAGAAAAATAAGCTCGGAACATCATTGGTGCTTCCGTTGAATTCGGGATATTTCACCACTCAAAAGAAGGAATGAAATCATAACAGTCTAACTGAAAAAGTTAAATAAAAGCTTGTCGTTGTGAGTCGGCCCTGAGTTTCAAGGAAATTTTACCATTCATCTCTTCGGCAGCAAGCAACTAACTGAAGGGAGCAGCGTACTTTCATTCGTTTAAAAAACTCAGTCGAGTGGATTAAGACGTTTATTGAGTACTCTTCAAGGAGAGCCAACTTATATGTGCTAGTCAAGAGTCGGTTGCGGGCACTCTATTATCTCAGTTCTACTATTGGAGCGGATAATTTCTAACACAAATGTTATTTAAAGCGAAATGGGCAGAAACCTATCTGGAATTCCAAAGAATAGGACTAAACTTCTTGCTATGAATTACAGTCAATTTTAGTAAAAATATCCGCGTATTCCTAATTTAAAAATAACAATTCAGCGATGATTAATTTATAATCGTTATTCTACTTCAATCAAAGCCTACTTCATTTTTCTAATTTCGGATGAGCACCTTATTCCCAAGAACCTCCATAAAACGTTCAAAATGTCAGTTTAATTTTTTTTTAATTTGAACATTTACCCATTCTTCTCGTGAATTACCTTTCTCACACATCAATAAAAAAAAAACGAGTTGCGCAAACACTTTTAGTCTTTAGATTCTTTTGCCTTTAGGTTCTTTTCTACTAGCTGCTCCGCGAAAAAAAAGATTACAGATTATTGTTTTAATAATCCAGCAGATCAAGTTTGATAAAAATGTTGTTTCAACGTCCCTTTTCCGCCAAAAAATGTTCCCAAAATGAATAATTTCTTTATTTTCGAATGTTTTTATTAAAACTTATGAAGATATGGCGTTTTTACTTCTGTGTGTATAAGCAACGAATCTCGCTTGATTTCAATTTAATGGTAAAGGCTATTGTTTTTTTTTTCCTCAGATGAGTTTCGCAGTAAAGTGGCATGCCACAACGATGTTGCTCAGCTGGAGTGCAATCCATACTCCCGGATCGCCGTATACAGTGCCAGCTTTGGTAGAACCGAGTACGAGAGCATCCAATGCCCACAGCCGCAAGGCGTTCGCGAGGAAAGTAAGTTTTGCGAGCACTGTATAAATCGCGGGCTCTCCATCCATATTAGGTTAAAAATGTAACGTACACTGGCTTTTTGATCACGCCTCCTACAGCTTGCCTGGCCTCATTTGCTACGGAAACTGTGATGCAAATTTGCCACGGACGTCGCCGATGCAACCTGGCTGCAGACGCCAATACCTTTGGAAATCCCTGCCAGACAAATTCCCGGATGTACTTGAAGGTTGTTTACACTTGCGGTAAGTCGTTATTTGAAGCTCAAGTCATTCCGATGCCATTTTGATTTATCAGCGTTATTCGAGTCGGTTGATCAAGCCCCGTCTGTTTCTGGTTTCTTATCAGTGCCAAAGCAAGTGCTCAAGGAAAGTAACGAATCAGAGGTGGAGACAGACGAATCTGAGGACTTCGAGGGCGATATGAACGACCTTTACGATGACGAACTAATCTACAAAGAGTCGGAGGCGATTCCAAAGCTGTACAGCAATGCAACCACGACAGGACAACGGAACATTACCAACAGACTGGGGCAGGGAACCGGAGCTAGTCCGCCTACCAATAAGACCATGACAAACAGCTCCCTTGTCGCAGATGTGGATGACGTGAATCCTGTGATGACTCACAGCGCGGACTTGAGTCTGGAGGGTAAGATATAATATTTACGAATGAGAAAACAGCTTTTGAGTTGCAAACTACATAAAGACTTTCACCAAGCGTTTTCAAATCATAACCGTTGTCCCTTTTGTGTAATTTTTTTTTTTTTGTAATTTCACTTCTTGTTATCCTATTTATCCGTGTAATGCAATTTTCCCTTAATATATTAACAGATGACCAGGAGCGTTTTTATGTGTACCTGCTTATCGTAGGCTCACTCGGGGTTATCTTTTCCATAATGATTGTTGCCACTAGATTGGTCCTTCAAAAGCGCCGTGGCCTAACTACCGACACGCACTCAAATTCTTCAACCAAGGGTGGAGGTGTAACAGGTGGATTAGTTGAAGAGACAACTATTCCGAGCGGTTTTAATGACACAATTTCCGAAATAGATGCTGATATCGACCTGACAACCGCACTACCTTTGCCAAGTGTATCCCAGAACGAGGTAAGTCATATTAAATTAGGTCCTCATTTGTCCATTTGCTTACCCAGTCCCCGATGATAATTATGCCTGATTAGAACTACTTGACGTACGCGCCGGCAAACAGCCTATACGCTGGTTTAAGCCCATCCCAGCTAACATCTGGGGGTAGCTCCGGCCTGATGGCAAATTCAGTTTTGGTGGGGGCCCGACAGTCGCCCGACCTCATAGGCCTGTCTACATCCCCGGGAGCATTTGTAGCCACCAGCATCGCCAGTTCGGGCCAGGGACCTGTGGCGGGAATTCTGGCCTCCGCTATTGTGATTGGATCCAATGCTCCCGGAAGCGCCATAAGTAAGTAATCGCGTCAGCCAGTATGGGCTCTGATTCCAATTTTGATCCAAAGGTTCCATGGTACCCATTTCCTCGCTAGCTCAATACACAACAGCTCCGACCATCAGGGGAGGATATATCATAAACGCCGAAGGCATGGGGATGCTTCAGCGACCAAGTAACTCTCCAACGCCGCCGTCGTCCCTGACTGGAGGTTCTCCTGCTCATCCACCCACTCATACCGTTTCATTGCCGTCTCCACTGGCCATGACCCCCCTGGGTCATGTTCCGATTACCATGAGTGTAGGTGGCACGTCGACGTTGCGCCGCACAAAAGCACCGATGCTCCAGACGCAACTTTCTTACGACGGCACCGCCCCACGCACCCTCTCGACCGGCGTGGCCGTAGGCTCGCAGTTCTACTATGGATGACAGAGCACACTGAACTATGAGCCCCATGTATATACTGCAGCCATGGGCAGACCCGTGGACTCACCCAGCGCTGGTGCTCTTCTGGTTGAAGCGGCAGATCGAGCAAGCAGTGCTGGCGGAATAGCCGGGCCTTAGTCATTAAAGACAGAACGCCTAAGCCCTTCCAGGCTCGAGGAGAATGGCCAACAAATGACAATATAAGTATTATCCTAGCTTGCTCTTAACACTCTCAGGCAAGCTTAAGGGGGCTATCAAATGTTTCCCAATCCCAAGAGTTTGAAGAAGCTGGATATAACAAAATGTTTAAACATGGACAGGTTTTTGGTAATCAGCAATCAGTGTAAATACCTAATGATACCATATATTATATACAATATGTCTGTAATATAAGCGAATAGCAGTAGGAGTAGAAATATTTTTAATCCACGTTGATAGTTTTGGTAACAAAAGATGTACATATGATTTTCTTAATATCATGAATATGTTTTTCGATCAGGATTAGGTGATTTACGTTGAGAAAGCAGTAGAACCAATAATTATGGGTGCCATTCGTGAGTGAGTAATTACGAAAGCGTACAGGGGTAAGACTAATAAGGGTCGGTTAAAGATACGGGCTCATACTTACAGATACAGAACAAGGTCATCGCTGAATTACGAAAAAACAAAAACAATCTGCACAAATGTTTCGGCATACACATCCTAGAAGCCATAAGACATGTATGTAAATGTCTTCTTTGCAGTCTGGCAATCCAGTTGGTCATGTTCACATCACATTAGTGTGTGCTTCAGGTTAGTGCTTTACAAATGCATGAGAGTAATTAATATCCGACATTACTGGCCTTAGTCGTGCCGGGGCAGGCCAAGAAGCTAATGGATTGTGCATACGTGCCGAGGCGACTCGTTGGTCCCTGACGAGATGTGTCTGAATGTGCGGGTCTGGCGGAGATGAGTGCAAATAAGGTAGTTCTTTAATGAACAAGTCGTGCTGGTTGAGGCAGGATAGCACTGAAGACAATTGTTTGAAATTGATGTTTGTGGTGTTTAACTTAATGCTACTTCTATGACAGTTAAGTTACTCTCTGCGTTATTGAGGGATATACTGAAAGCAGTAATTTTTTTTACATATATTGCAAGTTACATTTTTGTTTAATGGCATTTACATTTACACTTTGTTGATTTTTGCATACTGTTGGGTTCAAGTTTTAATTTCAAATGTCAAGTGCCTTTCTTAATAGCATTTAAGTACCTACTTACTGCGTATTTAAAATCGTGAGTCCTGGAAAAGGCCGCACAATTCTAATTGTAAATAATATATAATAAAATTGGCTCAACAAAAACAAGCCACACAATGCATTAGATTAATACAATGATATCAACAATTTAACCAAAATGTGAATATCTCTAAAGTAATAGTCAATGTATTCAAGTGAATGTATTCTGTAATTAAATTCACCAAAACAGGCAAAGTTTTCTATAAACTTTCCTTATACTGTGGGTAGAATTTCGGATAATGGTTTAATATTGCAACTGCCTGCGACTACATATATGAACCTGGAAAACCGTATGCGGATGTGCAAAGTCCTTATACTAACGCAATTATGAAAATGTAAATAAATTCTAGATGTTAGGCCAGAGTTAAGTGGAAGCTAATCCATTATTATTAAATTTTAGACGTGTACAAAAATGTTAATGCAAGCAGAGAATATACAAGCTACATCATCCAAAATAAATGCTGGCACATTAGACAAACCAACCCCATTCAGCTGCGTAGCTAAGCAGGGTAGTGCTCATTATACGACATAGATACCTTACGAATTAAAGTAAAAATACAATTTCAATAGAAACACCAAAAGTATGTATAAAATAAGAAATATATTTAACAAAATGTTCAACTTTTTTAGTTATAATTTTTCGAATATATAATAAAATCAATAAATGAAATATTAACTTTAAAGATATTATATTTATTTGACGGGGGCTGTGTCTTGGTAAGTCTCATAATATTTATTGATTATTTGATTATTGAACGACTTCTTAACATAAATTACATTTTGAATAGTTGTCCATGGCTTAAACAAAGCATTCTATTTTCTTTTTTTTTTAGGTATGATTTGGTATAAGATAATAATAATCCTAAACAACATAGTTTCAAAATTCTTAAAAGATTTATTTTCTAGCTGAGTTTAAATAGCTAGCACAATGGCAATGTCATTTTTATACAATATAATCCACACCGAAATCGAAATGCTTTGGCTCCAATCGGCGTGTATAAGGGATATGCTCGACTCAATGCTTTTTATGGATTCAGCTCCGTCACACGTATTATCGTATGTAAGTATTCAAGGTTTTGTTCAAGGTCTTTGATTGGCCTGTTCCGCTCATAAACTGCCGGCAGTAAGTTCAAATTCGAGCCGTGGCGATGGTGTTTTAGTAAAAAAGTGAGTTGGCCTGTAAATAAATAAATGTAAATAATGTAATGTTTGCTTATACTAATTGAATTGAAAGAGGCTCACAACTGAATGCCCCAACAGATCAGATTGTCAACGAGAATTTCCCTTGGATCAGTAATGGTTTTCAATCTTTACAGACGGATCGAAGTGGAAAGTAGGAACCGGCTCAAGAGTTTTCTCCGGTAACTTTTCGATTCAGCTGTCTTATCGTTTTTCCGACTGGTGCAGTGTGTTCTAAGCGGAGATTTGCACTGTTTGGTAATCGAACAAAGTTAGTAACTTCATAAGACTTGTCTGGGTAT
This sequence comes from Drosophila parvula, assembly GCA_018904695.1. Lineage (NCBI taxonomy): Eukaryota > Metazoa > Arthropoda > Insecta > Diptera > Drosophilidae > Drosophila > Drosophila parvula. The sequence goes on from JAEIIG010005492.1 coordinate 11,257, forward strand.
AAGAGCACATGGGTATGCCGGGTAACGAGGCCGCTCCTTTCTAATCAGACATCACGATGGCGCTCTTGACTCCTCCGATCTGATCATCCTTCCTTCCATATTATATTACGTGCCTTTGATTCATTTTAGCGCAGGGATCCTAGAGGAATGAATGTCACATTACTGATCTAAAAAACATACCAGATCTAAAAACGTGTATAATAGCGCCCCAATCCGATGTGCTGTTGAAAGAAGATATTAAATAAACTATACTATACTTGATCCGCCGTAAACGTCGTGAAGTGAGCACCGAGAGTGTGTGCATGGCAACTACTATATATGTACTCGTAGAATTGAATATTTACTTACAATTATCAAATTATACAATAGGAAATGGTTATCTTAAATTTCATTCAGTCGGGACTAAATTGGCATATTCTGCAAGAGTATAAAAACTTAACTTTATTAATCGTTACAAAACTGGATATGCGACATTTTTGAAGTTGGTAAAGTTTGAAAGGTGCTATTGTCACTTTTATGCCATTTCGTTAAGAAGTGTTTCGTTTGATTTAATATATAAGTTAAACACGGTGGTGTTTTTTATTTTAAAAAATATTTTATTGGACACTTGGTCCGTTTTTATTTGGGTAGAAAATTAAACTGAATGGTGTTAACATAGTAATGCCGTATTTACACCCCTAACTCTGTCGCTGCCTCTGTCGACGTCGGTGCTTTGCACTTGTCTTCGCTGCAGCGGGAAGTGGAGCAGACCCACCTTTTTGGGTGCTATTGACCGAAGCCGGGAATTTGCATTTGCACTTTTATTTGGTCGTGCACTTCCGGTTGCGGGTGGCCAACTTCGATTGCGAATTCGTTTTGCGTTAACTCCTCCACCTTTCAAATCGAGTGTCCACGCTCGATGCTGTCATTGATCACGTTTTCAGAAGCTATCATATTTTGTTGATTCGCAGTGTTTTGACTCGTCTAATAAAGAAGCGGCTCGCTAATGTTACGAGTTATTATGAAACTTATTAAGAAATCAGTAGTATGGGATGTTGTTTTTGATAGTTCCAAAGTCTTGATATTGTAAAAATGTAGTTCTTTCACCAATTCTAATGATATATTTTCCTCTATCTTGTTGATGGTCATCTCCGTTTGGTGAATTGCTGGCATCGGATGGTAATGTACCGTGTCTCTATTTGCGAATGTCTGTCAATCAATTTATATTTTAGAATTGCTGAAGTTTATAAAAAATGTTCCCTTGAGACTTGTGGGTGTCCCATTAATTCTTACGTTGCCGGAGAATTCGTTTAGAAGAATGACTCCGGGTGCGATTTCATCAATGACTCGAATGTGTTGGTTGTTGATCCGA
>JAEIIG010005495.1:0-15867 GCA_018904695.1 Drosophila parvula
AATTTTTTTAAAATTAAACATATTAGTAATTGTAATTATTAGTCACGGGCCAGTGAGTTTCTCTGCTGGCACTCTGCCGACACACGCCCGCTATTAACATCTGTGACACATCGGCAAAGGTCTTCTCGTACACTCTCCGCAAATTAAAGCACAGTATTAGTGATGGCCCATTGTCAAGTTGTAGCTAAATCTTGCAGTTTCTAGCGTTAAATTAGCTATTTATATAGTCATAGCCATATTTCATGCCAATTACATAAATTGTTCCTTTTTTTTGTTCTCATATCTAAGCACTTTTTCACAATCAAAAGTGCAATGTCAGCATGTGTTTGTAATGGTACTGACCATTATTAAAGTTATTGCCAAGAAAAAATACGTCTTTAGAGGTCAATGCTGATTAGACAATAGGAACCATGATCTTTAGTCAAAAGTAAAAATGTGCACAGATTCCAGCAGAGATCAGAGTTATATGCATGCGAATTAGGATCCATTTTAGATGTACCTGAAGCACTCACTCAATATAAAAACAACTTCTACAATTTATTTATGACGAACCATATAAATAAGTATACATTATTACAATTTGCTTTTAGCCTTGGGATCTGGTGAGTGTTCTAATACCTTCTTCATTTGGTTAAAAGAGTGTGCAAGAGTCTCTCTAAAGACCAAGACATCTGTCACCTTACAGTGACGCCAAGCAGATACAGCTAAAATGATGTCGTTGTCGCGTGGATTATAGCAGCAGGCATATCCGTCTTCAACAGTTGGTCCATATCCCATAAATGCATCATATTTCGTAGCAACCTGTGAGGTTGTTATGCGAAAATGGCTCGATTTGATAAATCCCGGCGATGAAAAGAACACAGGAATGGGTATCTTATTTTCCATAGCCATCATCTTGAGTCCGAAGAGGTGACGATCGATGCCTTTGCCCTCGAATGCCAGCTTAGCATACTTCTGGTGACCCTTCACTGCCTTACGAAGTTTGTCAGCGCTTTCCGCGCTCTTGGCCTTCGAATCCTTCTGCATGGCCTGACAGAAGGCCAAGGATTCATTGGAACAGGACCGTATGGTCTCAGTTCGACCGCCCTCAAATATACGCAAGTGTGCCGACTCATCCTGTGCAGCTGGCACCGAGTGCATCATATAGAAAGTCAACTGCAATGCCATTTGTATAAAACTATCCGGATCTAAGCCTTGTTTTTCTATGAATTCCTTTCCATAGCCATTGAACTTGAGCACTTTTATATGTAGCGTTTTGGTCAGCTTATTAACATTTCTTTGGGCAATAAGCAGCCACTGTGCAAGGGAATTATGGAGTTCCGGTAATTCGATTTTCTCGATAGGAGTGACATTTGTGGAACCGCCTTCTCCGTAATTAGGATCCTCGGCAATTTTTTCCACTACATAGTCCATCATCATGGCGATATGCTGACCCTCGACAGGTGAATGCTCGTAGGTGAATCCAACATTACCATTCGGATTGACCACCAATTGAAGTGTCTTGTCCATCCATCGATTGGCACTATTAATTCGGCTGCCACTTCCATGGATCAGCGAGGATATTAGTTCTTCGTCCTCTTGACATTTCGGCAAAATGGTGAACTGGTCAAGGGACACAGTAAACAAAGCACCCTGAATCATTGCCAGCTTATCTTTGTTGCCCGGTATTTCGCAACATTTTTCGTAGGCTTCGGCCCAGTTATCCCTTGAGTCCGTCGTTAAAATTCCATAGCCTTCACCAACTTTCATCTCAGTTTGGATGAGATTTTTCAATTGAACTGCCAGACAGGAGGCGGAAAACAGTTCTCCCTCTTCATCGTATATTGACATTTTATAGAAATTATTCATATATATTACGACCACATAATCGGAGCATGGATTGTAGACGATCTCATCTGTACCAGGCCGTGGTATGCGGCATGTACCGAACACCTTACGAAACAGACTATTGTCCAGCTCATCCTGGTCCAATTTGTCGATTGGTATCTCATCGTTTTTTATCATATCATTGAACTCACCCAGACCAAAAATAACTTTAGATGTATAGGCGACATAAGCCTGTACATCCTTAAAGTTTTGTCGGGGAAAGGTCATGCCGGGGCTGACAAAGACGGTGACTGGTGATCGATTTTGCAAATATTTGGCTTTTTGCCATCGTTCTGCTAGCCAGTTTTTTTCTTCGGAGCCAACCTCCTCTAAGAGATTTTGTAGATCTTTGCCCTTTTCTTTACCGAATTTACATGTGATTTTCATTTGATCCTCCAATTCCTTGGGGGTTAGCAGAGGTTCCAGAGTGATCATGAACTTATTAAGGGTTTCTTCCAGCGGCAACACATGGTAAGTCAAAAGATTCTGCTTCGACTCTGATGATGTTCCTCGAATGCCTGACAGGAGTTGTTTCTCAAAGGCATTTCCCGTTCGCTGAAGAAGCGATGCCTTTGTCTGAAAACGGATTTGTTATTGGAGGATTAAACTGACCGGGAACACTTGCCAGATTAAAAAAAACCCTTCCACTGCTGGGGAATCTCATATTGTTACGATTTTTGAGTATCCTGTCATGGAGTGAAATCGAGGCCAATTTAAAGTGCGTTGCATATGTAAATTCATATGTATACAGTATATAGTTTTATATTTGTATATATGTTATTGGTTATGACGTTACAAAAAATTTGTTTAAAGTTCAGCATCCGAAATACATAACATTTTGATTTGATTAACAAGTTATAGGTCCTGTGATGCTAATCTATTTACATACATAAATTGATTTATTGATGCTACCTAGATTATCTGTCTAAAGTTATGTAAGTCCAGGGATAAAGATTCTTAGCTGTCAGAGTCAGGCTGGCGTTTAACAGACTCAACAAATGGCCAACAGGCCAGTGAATTGCTGTGGTTAAGAAAACACTGCCATATTCACGTACACAACACAGCACTGGTCGATGTGGCGTATGCGCTATATGGCCACCATTGCGTATGTGGAAAATTATCCAAGCTGCCGGCTTTAACTGTTCGTGGTCAGATTGAAAACAAAGCACAGCGATTGCCCGGAAAAATAACCATACGCCAGACATTTTTACATAGTTTCTATGATGAATTTTCTTTCTACAAAACATTTAAAAATTGGCAAGCGAAAAAAAATGTGGAATAAAATTTAATAATGAACGAGCATTTTTATGGTAGCAGGCGCCTTTTCAAATATGCAAATTAATTTTCCACATTCAGCATTTTTTCACTGTAAACTGTAAAATATGAAAAATGCTAATGAATCGGTAGATGGAATGGATGTGAGGTAAAAATTAATTAAATTAATTTTTTCAAAGCTGTAGGCAATCGAAATTCCAGCATTGGATGAATATTCAGGAGGCTCACTAACTTAAGAAGTCTTTTCAAAAAGTGCTTCTTTGGATTTTTTCATTTTACGAAAACAAAAAAATAAAAGCAACATTCTAACATCAAAGCAACAAGCTGAGAGAACAAGTAATAGTGTTGAAAGGAAAAATGGAGGATAAGCGACAAAAAACGAGACACAGAAATGACAAAGTAACAAAAGCAAAAACGCAGCAAAAGCACCTGAAAAGCAGATAAGCAACAAAGCGCATAAGCACACAGCACAATCGCACTAACAAAGAGTGGTACAAATGACTGCAAAGGCCAAAGGTTGGCAACGAAAATAACAAAAAAAAAAACGAAAAGAAAAACGAAAACCACCCCAACAAAAGCAACAACGGAAAAGGTTGAGACCATAAAGAAATGAGAGAAACTATTCCAAAGTCATTTGGCAAGGTCGCAGGTCGGAAAAGAGCAGGACACGGCAGGATAGCAGGGCAAACAGTGGTGGTAATGGTTATGTCAATGGGCAGGACAAAGAATCCGACAGATGAAAGGAGAAAGAAGTGTTTATTGCTAAATAATGCAACAATAGTTACACAAGCCCACAAAAACAAACAAATAAATGAATATGGCGTGGCAAACAAATAAACAAATAAGCGCAAAGTAGTTAAAAGATATACTTTATTTAATTGTTTTGGATAAAATGGAAGAAGAATAAGAACTCAAGTGGTTCAGCTGCTGAGGAGTGTAGGCTATTAGCTAAGAAACTAAGCTGATTATATTATTAATAAAACATACAGAGCGATATGTATTAAGATAAATTAAGTAAAAAGACAATAGATTTCTGATACTTGGAAGTCCAGGCTCCTGATTCTTAAGGCTTAATCTTTGCCCTCTGTGAAAATAAATATCTATAAGAAATTTCTTAAATTTCTGATGCCCTAATAATGCCAAATAATTAAGTTTTACTTTTAGGGGAAACGAGTTTTTTCTTTTATTTTATTATTCTTATTTAAATTTATACCCCATTTTGCCTGTGAATATATTTTATTCCATTAAAGCTATTATTTCTACAACATACGAAATACAAACACAAAATGTAGAAGTGTAAAACACACCTACTTGCATTTTAATCTTGAACTCAAGACCTATTAGTACCTTTAATCACAGTCTAACTCAGTTTGCTCTTCCCGGGAAAAAACCCTTTTATTTCCGTAACTATTGTTGCACTTTGATTTCCCTTCGGGCGACTTGGACCCTGTGCCATCATCATCATCATCATCATCGTTGGTCAACCCGTTGGCCTCGTTAAGTTTTTGACAGGCCAACTAATTTCAGGGCAAGGAAGGAACAAAAGTGCCTCGAGGACAGTGAAGGGCAAACGCGAAGTGACACTTTTTCACCCTTGCCGAGACCCGGGACACCCCACTTCAACTGGAGGCCAATCAATCTTCGGCCCAGAGTCCTGGCAGGCAGTTCAAGTGCTGCCCAGGCCCAGGTTCACTTCATCTTCATTCATTTGGGCAATTGCCCGCCTGTCGCCTTCTCCAGTGTCCTTTTCTCGCACTCCCTTCCATTATACTTCCGTTTTTCCACTGAGAAAACAACTAGTGGAGGGTAAGGTATTAATTGAAGATGATTTTCCTATCTTTTGAATATAATCCAAGACTTAAAACGTATATATTTAAACTTGGGATACTAATAAAAGAATTATCTTAGTAATTGGAAATACCAGACAAAATCTACTTCAATCTGAAACTAATAATTTCTAACTTCCAACTGGTTTTCACTGTGTACTTAGGGTATTTTCCCTCCTTTAGCTTTTTGGGTGTCCTAACGACAATTGCAAATATGTTGCAATTTCCCGGTTTTGGGGCCAATGGTCGAGGGATGCTTTTCCTGTTGCTCGTTGGCCTGCTGCCCCTTTTCCCTTTTTCCACTTCCCTTGATTTCCTTCTACTCCTGCTTCCTCTCACTACTGACAGGACATGGCAGACTGAGTAGCGCCCGGGGACCACCGAAATATGCTGCAACTGCCTTGTCCTCCTGCCCACCGCCATTCTTGCCAGCCACGAAGATTGATCACAGTTGGCGCAAGTTTTTGTAAGGCCCGCCTGCATTTTTATTTCCTGCGCCTGTCGTTTTAATATGAAAAATTGCGCTCAAATATTTGCAAAGCTTGCAATAGAATGTAAGAAGGGTTGAAAGGAGGACCAACACCCCCCCTATGTCTGGATATCCTAATTATAGGAATTTGTCAGAATTTGTTGCTGGGGTCAGATATTAATCGTTTGGCATAGCAGACTTCACTTTTTTCTGCGGCAATTAAGGCAGCAAAAAATATGGATGTGTGCGAAATGCAAATGAAGTGAAATGCATTATTAAAAAAATAAATTAATGTTTGCCGTTTGCTTGTTGATTTATCAAAAGTTTAATTGTAATAATTTTTCCATTATTGGTCAGCCTGGTTCTTAAAATTCATTTTAATTCCATGAAAGTATCGATTTTTATGGAATATTCTACGATTTTTATCGAAAAATTGAAATTCAACAAGAACAGTTTAATAAATTCTTTATAAATCAATTCGGACTACATATTACCTTAAGTTATATAAAGATTTATAACATTTTCCACACAAAAATGAAGTTTTCTAAATGGGATGACCCACAAATACAATTATATTAAATCTTTATTCCTTTTTATGAGAATTTGGAGAAATCTCGTTTCTTTTTTTTTGTTTTTGTTGTCCTGCTGATCCCATTTTCCGGCTCCCTGCTTATTCGCTGACAATCATTTTCCACAACCCCTCCCCCACCCACCTTGCCTGTTGGCCAAAAGCTTAAGCTGCACCATCAAAGGGCTCAAGTGCAAGGAGGAGCGCGCAATGAAATAGCAGGAAAGGATTAACTGGAGTAGCTTACCGTTATTCGAATGCACTTAACGGAAGCCCGAGAGCTCATTGCCAGTTGTTAACTTGGCTTCATTTGCCGCAGCCTTAAATACTCTTCCCGGTACTCTTTTTTCCACAAAGCCCGATAAGGGAAAAGCGAAAAAAAATAAAAAAATGGTTACACAATATAAACAGAAAGGGAAAACCGACCCCGTTTCGGGAAAGCGAAAAAAAAAACAGTACAGAAAATAATAAAAACTAACATTAATGCCTTCATTTTGCGCTCAACAACAGCGAAAGTTAGCAAAGCAGACAAGGCCGAGAAGAACTCGAAAGTGGCAAGAAAAAAATCTTTAGCCAAAGTTTTTCGCTTTTCCTTCCTCTCAATTTTAACGCATTGTCTAAGGCTCAAGGGGATCGGCACTGCGCCTCCCTTTTGGCAAAAAAAATGGTTGGTGCGGGGAGGCGTGTCATGGCCTAACGCGAGACTGCAATTTGCCAAACGCGCATAGCGAATCGAAAAATTGGCCTTAGACCAGCAGGAATGATGGGAATTTTTCGAGAGCGACAAGTTTCAAGGGGGTAACTACGAAGATATATATAACTACACGGGGAAAAAAAAGGATAAGACAAGAAATGGAGAGATTTCTGACTATGGGAATGGGATAAATATTTTTTACATTTTATATTTTAAATATTATTTAGCCTAGAACTAACGTTGACGGAAATCGTTTACAGAAACTCGTGAGCGAAATGCTGATAGGAATCGCTCAAGAAATAGTGTGACCAAAACAATTTAAAATATGTAACAAATTGAAATTTTGTTAGAATTTTGCTGGTCACACTGACAAGTATTTTCTTCCGCTAATTCTTCTATTAACCCTACATCTTGCGTGCAAAAGAAAAAAATTATTTCTTTCGCTTACGGAATCACAGCTGTTTATTTTGTTGATCTGGTAACACTACAACATTTTTAGCTCACGACATTTCGTTGATGCTAGTGTTCCTAGCCGAACGAAAAATCAGAAAGTTTTGCTGGCTCTTTTCATTCTTTTATAAAGTTCTTATATAAATATAAAATCTTATATAAAGTTTTCCGCTCACAAAATTTTTCCATCGACGCTTAGTACAAGGCTTTATTAAAAAAATAACATTTCCTTGTCTTAGTCAATAACTTATCTTAGTATATCTGAAATAAACTAAGTTAATCGGATTTTATAACTAGTTTCTAATTGAAAAATATCCCTTTAATCTATATCCTTTATTTTCGGTGTAAATATATCTATGTACATAGCTTCTTGTTGAGCGGCTTAACCGTCTCTTTGGGTCTAAAAAATGAAAATTGAAAATTGCTTGAATTGCGTTCGGCTCTCGTTTTGATGAGAATCTTCTCTAGCGTCCAAAGAGGATGCAAGGAGGAGTTTTGCAAGAGGGAGGTCTAGGCAAACATCTGCTGCAGCTCCGTCTTTTCCTACTAGTGCCATGGGCAAACGCGGCGTATGAGCAACGTGCAGATCTCTTGAGTTGCGCCCAGCCACCCCAGCTACTGACAAAAGTTCGAGTGTCATGTTTGTTATGAAATCCCATTGGCTTTCTCCCATGTCTCCGCCATGGTCCCTCTATCGCGCAACCCTTTTAGTTAAAATCCCATTTAATTAAATCATTAAGTCAGACATGGCCTTTAGGAAGAGTTTGGCGCATTTGTGTTTCGGAGGGGCTTTTCCTGCATTTTCCAGAGAGAAATAAAGGGAGTGAGGACAAGTTGGAGAATCTCTCTGGTTTAATGAGCAAATGCTCGACGTTCCACGAAAAATTCTGTAATTGAAATTGCGGATGTGGCGAGGGTAAACACTGCAAATGACTTTGCAGTTCGCAGTTTGCAGTTAGCAGTTTTGCGCGTTTTTGTTTCGCCGAGAGTTTTTAAACTTGTTTTCGCTTTCGCCCAGCATTCCGAGACTTACCTCAAATAATTTATTTATTTGTTTGGCTGCTCTGATTTGTTCGAAATTCGCTTAGGCGGCAAAGTTCTGTAATGGAAAAGAAGTGAGAGAAAAAAAAGTTATAAGCGCGAGCAATGGGAAGTCAAATAATAGTTAAAGGTGAAATTATAAATAATAGAAAAAGGCTTACTGACAGGCTTAAACTTTCTTGAAATCGTAATAAATCTGTAAGCTCATAAAATTTATTTACTTAAAACAATAGTTTTATTTCAAATCTAACCTGACTAAATCTTTTAACCATAAATAAACACTCTCTTAAGCCAAATCTTGAATCACTTTTGCCTTTAGGCTTCACCTAAACCGATTTTCATCAGCAAACTTGTCAGGCCCCTTAATTATTATCCTCGATAGATGGCCCAGTGGCTTTTGTCATATTCTGATGACCTAACCTCGCCCTGCCAGCCTCCTTTCGAGCCCCTTCAGTTAATAAATCTCTGGGTAATCCCTTCAAGTGCAGCTGCAGTCACAAAGTTCGGTTGGTCAGCAGGAAGGCAAGGCCCATTTTGGGCCCCCTTTGTTCCCTCAGCTTGTCCCACGTGACGTATGCGCAATGTGCCATCAGCTCGACTAAGGACTTAATTTAAAGCCGCTTTCATCAGCAGACAGATCTCAGGTCCTGAGCTCAATTTTGGGCTGACAGTAAACCAAACAAAAACCAAATGAAAAAAGTATAGAGAAAAATAAAAGGAAAACTTCCCCAAATCCACACGCAGACATGACCTCCTTCCTGTCTGCATTTAATTATGGCTCCACACACAGGCTGCCAGCCAGACAGACAGATGGACAATTAGTGCTGCTGGCCATGAATTATGAGCTCTCGGCTTTCATTTTATTTTTTTTTTTTGCCCTTCCGCCCGGCTCGGGTTAAGTAAATCATGGTCAGTAGGAGTTGGACTTGGACCCTCATAAAATCACTTTAAACAATGGTGCTGGAGAGGAGGCGATGCCAGAACCAACAAATGTGTAGTTAACTATTATGGCTGCCAGGAGTCGAAGCATACTGAGCTGAACTTTTGTGCTTCATTTCCGTTTCCGTTTCCGCCTGCGACTATGCACATATGCAAAGCACGACGGGGTTGGGAGGGAGGGTTTGGAGGATTCGGCAGCATATGGATAATGGCAAAACGTGCCGAAAGCCAAAAAGTTTATGAACAGAGAAGACAATGTCGGCAGCGAGTTGCCAGCAGACTGCATTGCAATTGAGGGGGCGTGGCCCCAGGAGCAGCTCGTTTGTTTTGACTTTCAATTGGAAGGCTTTCCTCTTGGTCCCCCCCCCCGGGCTGCTTTTGCCTACTGTTGCTCCTCATGTTTTCCTTTTCTCTTTTTTCTCTAAAGAATTTCCATGGGAGAACTTTTTAGCCACTTGTTTGGCACAAAATTTGTGCAAATATAAATACATTGTTTAAAGTAAGAATGCTGGCATAATTACAAAGCATAACTTTAGTGGCTAAGAGAAGAAAATAATTACCGAATTTATTTGGATTTATTTTAAGGAAAAACAACAAACATAAAACTCACCAAGTTCATAAAAATGGTAAATTTTTAGCTTAACCTCTCTTCTTAAACTTCACAAATTTCATAACCCAAATTTGATTATTATTAAGATCCCTCCAATGGCTAATAAAGCTTAGCATTAGGGACTGACCGCCATAATTTTAGATATATATACGAGTATATATATCTTCAAACAAAAGAAAAATGAGTCCGCTTGTTATTCCTTTTTATTTTGTGCAAATAAAGAGAAGGAAAAAAAAATGAGGATAAAGGATAAAGGCGTGCAGCCAGGCTAGACATGAAGTCACAACCCAAAAGGATGTTTCTATAGCATCCAATTGGACACTTCTCCTTCCGCCAGTCTGTTGTCCTGTTTGTCCTTGTCTTGTTTAACCTTTCTCTTAACCCTTTCCATCGCTGTGTTCAAGATAAAAACTCTGTTTAAGCCAGGCGACTTGGTTGGCCCAATATCTCATAAAGCAAGTCCAAGGAATCGAGAATTGTTTTGGCCTTAAAATTGTGGGTCAATTGTTGTTCTTATTTACTGCATTTTTCGATAAATTTATGCACATTTCCATGGCATTTTATGTGACAGGCAAAGCAACTATGAAATGGAGAAAGTTTTGCATTTGAAATTCCTTCTTCTGTTTCTCCTGTCTCCCAGGAGACTCGACATTTGACAGTTGGCAAACATAAATCTATAGAAAAGGGATAACACAGACAAAGTGCAAATATGTTCTAAATAAATTATCAATATCTGTGGCCAAATGAATTTCTCAATTTTCTTTTGGGGATTGTTTGTGTGGGAAAAATGAATTTAAATGGGATGTGAGATAGGCAATAGCTTTAATTGAGAGCTTTAGCGTGGACTAAATACACCATTGATTTAATTATTGGGCTATTATTGTGATGAAAAATATTAATAGGATAAATTTAAAACAAAAATTGTATTGAGAAAAGCAAGCAATAATTGCTAAAGTTTTCTCAAGAGTTTTGTAAGCAACAAAGCCAAATGAACTTAGACAGCTTAAATGTTGTTGTTACAAGATTAAATCAAGGAATTAATTTATGATAAAACTTGACAAATACTTGTAGGGATTACATATTAAAGTGAATTTATTTATTTACAATATTTAGAGCTGGAAAACTATAGCTTATTGGCATTAATTAGTCATTTTAGTCCAAAAGAAACGAACGAGACTAAGGACATTCCTCTGCCTTGAATACAATTCAGTCAGCTTGTCAGCAGGCGATTTCTCCATGGACTAAAAACTGTTTTGGAAGAACAGAACTCATTTTCCCTGACTTCTAATTCCGTCCGAAAAATTCCCAGTGGCCAAGTGTCAAAATCAGGCCGAATTGGATACCTCCCACCCCCACCCCTTGTTTGGGAGTCCTGTAAGGAGGAGCAGGGCGCCAACAACAATGGACAGATATCTGCAGCTGACATGTGTATAAACGAGACAGGGAAGAACGGCAGACACTCTGACAACGTGTTCCATCAACCGCACAACAAAAGGCAAAAGCAGCAACAACAGAAGGACGATTGCAGAAACAACAAAAGCATCAACAATAACCCCTTGAAGATGGCGAGGAAGAAGGATTTATTGTCGGTGGACAGAAGGCAGGAGTAATGCACAAGCTAAAAGGGGTTGAGTACGGGGTCTTTGGAGTCTCTAGAGGCTTTTGTGCAGAGGTCGATGTCACAAGTCTTGGCTATCAAAAGATTAAATCAAATTGGAAAGCCCGGGGGCCAAGGGAGCACAAAATAAAAAAAAAAACATTGCCTACATATGGGCGAAAGGGCATTGTGGGGAATATTTTTAAAACATAACACAAATATTTCGTTGAGTTTGTTATCTCTGTTTTATATTTAAAATTTTGTATAAAAACATCCAAAAGCTACGTTTTTTTTTATATAAAACTGCTTGAAGAATACCAAGTGAAATTCCAAGATACCCTTGAGCAGGGAAAGATAAATTCCCAGTGGCTCATCCGTTTCCTCAATGCACATTACTTAGCGGGGATTTTCTTCAACGCAAAGAGGGAAAGTATGTGCGGATATGTGCTTCTCCCTACCAAACCACTCCCCTAATTCTGGCAAATTCAAATTTGCCAACTCATCAGCAGCAGGATCTCGTTCCTAATCTGCCTTTTCCCTTCCTTAATCTTTCTCGTACTCTATTTGGACGGGGGATTTCCTCGACTGCGGGCTGCCATTCAATTAAGTCATCATCGCTGTGCATCTTGCCAGCATTTAACACGCAACTGGCTCCCTCAATCTCCCGCCAACCCTTAACCCCATCATGGCCACTTGTCGAACATGATAAATTTGTGGGAAAACTGTCAGTTGGTACACAAAGAAAAAAAAAAGAAGAGACAAAAAAGGAAGCAGAAACTTCGTTGCGTTCGCCTAGATGTTATTGCATTTTTAGTGGGGGGTTCCCCCCCATTTACACCCTCCGCGAGCTGCGTTAATTTTGCGCCAGCTGTCAAATGTCAAAATGTCAAGTGAAACAAAATTTTCGCATCATGAGAAATGCATGTCAGAGTCACACAGAGTCTCCATGGAGCGAATGGCAGTGGGATGTAAGCCCAACTAAGCGACAGTCAGCTCCTCCATAGTGCTCCTCCTCCAGCTGCTGCTGCTGCTCACCCATGGAACCCCACCCTATGGAACCGCTGGCTGGCTGGGAATCGTTATCGAGTTACCCAGCCGGGGCGTGTGCTTCATCATCATCATCATCATCGCGAAACGGCGTGGGGACCGAGCCTGAAGGGGTTAAGCAGATGAGCGGCAGGAGGTTGAGCATCATCAACATCATGATAATGCCCATTATTAGCAGTGGCAAAGCATTTGCATGCATTTTAGAATTTGTATATTCCGCCAATGCCGCAGCATTCCACCTACACTGCTCACTACACTGCAACAAAATGGTTGTGTAACTATACTAATTGTACAAAAATTACTGAGTGTTGTATTTATATATAGGAATATGATAGAAGTTGGTTTAAGGTTCTAAGTTCTTTACTGTTTGGTTTTTTTAATAAAGTCTTTTTCATACTAATTATATCATAGATAACTCATGAGCTCTATATAAATTGAAATGTATTTTTTTTGTTGGTTTGTCTAGTGTCATGATAGGGCAAAAAGCTGCGTGTCAGTGGTGTGCTGTGCATTTGCGGCAGGGTAACCACCTTAGCCACAGACAGCGGGCTCACGCTAACAGCCAGCACTCTGCCACTCGACTAGAACCCTGCTCCTGGTCCTAGTCCTGCTCCCTCTCCCTTTCCCTTGCCCCTTTCCAGGGATTCTCGATCTGCGACGCGATTTATGCGCACATTATAAGCAATTACACGGCCAAGCCAGCTGGGAACTGGCAACTGGCATCAGTTTCCTTCCACTTTCACACCACTACCAATGACACTGCAACTCCTGGGCGGCTGGATAGTGCTTCATATGGAATAGTTCCATAAAAGGGAAAAGGTTTTGAGTTGGTTTTAATTATAAAAAATTGATTTACCTGATTTTTTTTTTACTTTTTACCTATATTTTATTATTAATTTATAAGGATTTTAATGGGAATTCGGAATATACATATATGATAATTGGCAATCACTCGGTTTTTGGCCAGCATATAACCCAAAATAATTCAAGGAAATCTAACATACTAGGAAACGATATTTATTGATATTTTTACATGATCATTTTTAGACAAATAAACATTTAAAAAGTCTATAACTAAGGATTCGGAATATATATGATAATTTGCCATCACTCGCTTTTTGGCCAGCATATAACCCAAAAAAATTCAAGGAAATCTAACTTTCTAAGAATCGATATTTATCGATATTTTCACTTGATCATTTTCTGGACGTTTAAGAAGTCTAAAAACTAAGACAAATTAGCTTTAATTTCCATTCGGAAAACAGTTGTGAGTTAGCTTATAATATTTTTAACATTTATAAAAACTGACATTCTTTTTCTTTCTATTTTTGACAATTTTAGTGATTTTGCTAATTGAATCAGCGACTCATGACGGGTGACGCCCCTACTCCCCGGAGGTTAAGCGATGATTTGATTTGCCGCTCAAGTGTTCCGGAAATGAAGTCACTGCCACGCTCTAGATATGTGCATTAGAGTGGTGCCCCTAACCGCTGGAACAGGAATACTTATAAGAATAAGTGGAGGGAACTTGAGATACTCAAGCAAGAAGGGAATATTTCTATTATCCAATCACAAACTTAGTAAAAAAACTACTATTTGGTAAAACTCTTGGAAAATCACCCTAATATCTGTAAAAAAGTTAAGGTATTCAAACCTAGAACTATGATAAAAAACTAAGCATAAACTTTATGGTAATATTATTGTTCAGCAAATATTGATTCTGTTGCCAGTGTAAATATAATCGTCAAGAGTTGCCTTAATTAATTGGAAAACCTTTCGTTGTTATTATATTAGGCCCACTCTAATGCACATATACTATGGAATATAGTATCCATGTAACCCCGATCAGGTTGCCCTGTGTGCGGCTTGAGTGCCATCCGACACTTTGAGTGGCGACAGGCCCTGGGCCAAATCAATGCAAATGGGAATGGGAATAGAAGCCGACAGCTCGCTCCGCCATTTCCATCAACCCTCCTCCTTCAACTCGACTCCTGTCGTAGGCAGTTCATCTAGGATGTGGTGTAATTAAATTTCGCCTGCCTTGGGTCATACGATGGTAACATAGTCAACGACTTAATGGAGCCGGATCTGCATGAAATTGCTCATCAAACGACTTGCCCCCGGGGGGAGGTAAGATCCACTTAATGCTCTTATTGCCGAATCTCTGCTGTGGACTAATGTTTAAAATGAATGTCCGGCTAATTGCAGCAACTAGCTCTTAGTTAAGAACTTGATATATACTATATACTTGAGTACATATAAGCCGGAGGGTTATTACTTTCCCCCAACTCTGAATTAATCATTCAATCAGAACATTAAAGAGGAAAATACAAATTGTTGAGCCGAAAAAAGGGAAATGTCAAAGGGCAAAAGGGAAAACGACCACAAGCTATAGTAAAATGTATAATTAATAACGTTCCAGGACTTGGTCAAATAAAAGCCACTGGCAGTAGCCAAAGGACTTGCAAGAAAAATAATTTGACGAGGAAATAACTATTTGTAATGCTCTTTACTATTGAATTATTTATCATTAAAGTTTCCTTTTTACATTAAACATAAACTTAAATAGTATTTGTGGCTTGGCTATCTTTTTTAATAAATAAATAAGAAACTATTTATAATGTTCTTAAGTGCAACTTATTTAAGTTGAAGAAAACAACCTTTATTATTGTCACAGCTTTCTTTCAACGGCAGGGCATTCAAATCGAGACGAAAGTTAACTGATGTCTGAAGCTTAATTAATTTCTTATGCCTTGTCGGAATGATTTTTTTTATCAGACGCTTTTCTTTATCCGCTCTCCCCCTTGAACTTTTTGCTTTTCCATCCTTTCTTTTTTTTGTGATATCCTCCGACTGTGATATTGACGTTGAAGAAGCTGGGAGCCTGCCAGAAGCGGGCTGAGAGGGCGGGGTGGCTGCCGGGCGTGGAGAATAATCAACGCACTCATTGAAAAATGCAGCGCGACATTTCCGCTGCCGCTGGCAAGGCGGAGAAAACAAAGGGGAGAAGGAGATGGAGATGCTACTGCTGCTGCTGCTGCTGCTACTGCTTCATGGCTGTCGCCCCGAAGGTGTCGCCTACCCGCTGTTCTCCCCTCTCTTCCCCCAGTTTATGCATTCGGCATTTCTGCCGCTGTCTCTGGTAGATGACTCTCCGCCACCCCCCCTTTTGCCACCTTCATTCATGGTCTGTGCTTTGTGCCTTGGGCGGCGTGTCGGGTGCGTGATTTATGTCACACGAAATGCAAATACATGGGTAAACATGCAAGACCCGGCACGAACATATACTCATATATCTACACATATATGGACACTGGGAAAAATTGTATAGTATTTACTTTGTTAATAAGTTCCAAAATTTATATATGATATAATATGTAATATTTATTTAATTCGATTTTATGGAATTGTTTGTATGTTATGGTATTTACTTTATTTATAAGTTCCAAAATATATATAAGTTCCAAGATAAAATATTTATTTAT